>JARHVA010000606.1:687500-895000 GCA_037957365.1 Torreya grandis | reverse complement strand
CCTTATGGTAAACACCCTTCCTTTTGTGGTGAGTAATGATGAGAGTACCTGTAAATATAGATATGTATGTGTCCTTTCTTGTATGCCTCACATGCAATGGAATCATCTAATTTCCTCTCAATCTGTACATCTCACAATGGTAGACCATGTTAGGAACTTGCTTGCACATAAATTAATCTAATAACAAAAATATAACAAATGTGCATAGAAACTAAAAGTAGATAGAAATATCATATTAAAATAATAGAAGCATAATACAAAGCATCATTAGCCTCTTTGAGGGGCCAATCTCCTTTGAACACAACTCAATACAAAATATTCAATAGGTGATCTTTCCCTAAAACAAGCTCTTTATTTAAACTAAGCTACTCAAGAAAACAACTACTTCCCATATATGCGAGATAATTATAAATAGCTAATAGGACAAATTTAATAACCTATGTATCCAAGTTTTTATTAATAACACCTAATATAAACGAGGAAACCAGTGCTTGTCCTCAATGTTGGAGATGTCGAAACTAGTGCTATAACTGGAGTAAGGGTTTTTACATTGCATCTTATAGTTGAATGACACACCATTATACTAGAAGATTTATGATAGTGTGGTTGTAGAGATGGCATGAGAACCTATCTAGGATAGACTCAGGTTCCAAGAGGATAGAACCTTTAGTGTCGAGTTTGGGTAGTGTAATTTGGGCTTGAACATGTTGACTAATGACCTGCTTCAAATATGATACATGGAAAACAAGATGGATCTTGGATGAAGAGGGAAGCTTTAACTTGCATGTCATGGGACCATTCTTATGGAGCACTTTATAAGGACCATAAAACTTGGGTGCTAGTTTTTGATGACCCTTCAACTTCAAGGAGGACTGTTTATAAGGTTATAATCTTAGGAAAATAATGTCTTCTATTTCAAAAGTCTGTTCTAAGAAGTGTTGATCGGATTGTTGCTTCACGTGATTCTGTGCTATATGGAGGTTATCCTTGAGACTTCAAAGGATATTTTCATGCATAATGAGTGAGAAATCAACTAATTGCACCTTGGAACTACTTGGAAGCTATGTATAAAGAGAGGGCAGTGCTGACGATAGATGAATTCATAAGGTGTTATCTTGGTGGCGATGCGATATGTGTAGTTTTACCACCATTCAATTAGTGGTAACCATTTGATCAAATGATTCTACTAATAAGAGGAAAAGCAACACATATAGGTATCTAATAATTTGTTGATGATTTGCATTTGACCATGTGTTTGTGGATGGTAGGCATACCTCATTGTAATTTGGGTGTCATGGTAATGGAGAAGTTCCTGCTAGAAGTTGTTAATAAAAGTGCAATCATGGTCACAAACAATGGAAATAATTAACCAATGGATGTGGAGATATGATCAAGAAAGGTTTGGGCAATGTTGGAGGCTGTAAAAAGATTACAAAAGGCCTATAAATGGACATACTTGGAGAGGTGATCCACTACCAATAGAATCATTGATTTCCTATCTAAATTTGGTATTCTTCCCATAAAGTCCATGGAGATGTTAGTCCATACCTTGATGGGAATAGGCAAAGGCTAGAACATGCTTGGGGTCAAAAATCAATTTCCCCTTTGTTACATTAAACCGTTTCAATTTATGCCACATACTATTTGATGTCATGTTTAATACCCTCCCAAAAACATTTCTTGGGACCCTTCCATATGTTTTTAAAAACCCTGAATGGTTGACTGATAAAGAGGCATGTAGTTTCAATAGAATTTTCTCCTATAGTGCTGATTTGGGAACTAGAACCAAATGAACCACAAATAGTGACCATACTAAGAGTAATATGACCAAGATGAAGGATTAGTGGAATTTTTTTGGATGAGTTACTGAAGTTGGGTGTACTAAGACCATTCTTATTATACCTTGTACACCCACTTCAAAATAGGTGCAGACAATGTACACAAAGTTGTTTGTTCTTCATACTTGCAAGACAACACATCTAAGACAACATTATCCTTACCTTTCTTGTAGGCAATATCATAGTCATAGCCCATTAGCTTGGTTACCCATTTTTGTTGTTTAGACAAAGAGGCTCTTTGCTCCAAGAAGTACTTTAGACTATGATGATCAGTTATCCACAAAAGTTCTTGAGTGTTTTGGGTTTAGGCCAATTTTTATTAGCTTCAATATTTTCTAGATCCACTTTGAATCCTTTCTTAGAGATGATGTGCCATAGTTATTCAATTTCCTTTTGTCCAAAAACAAACTTTGAACATTTGACATAATTTGTTCTTTGAAAATATTTTAATGGTTTGTGATACATGCAATAGATGCTCCTCCCATGTGTAACTATATTAAAGGATTTCATTAAATAATAGTAGGATGAACCTACAAAGAAATGGTTTGACTATATTATTCATTAAACCCTAAAATGTTGATGGCACATTGGTGACGCCAAATGGCATGACGAGAAATTTGTAATGAACATCATGAGTTTAGAAGGATGTATTATAAATATATTATTTCTTGATATGGATATAATGATAACTTGAACTTAGGTTGAGCTTCAAGAAGAAGTGACCTCCATGCAATTCATCTAATAGCTCATCAATAACTGAAATGGAAAACTTATTATCGATGGTGAGTTTATTCAGTGCTTGAAAGTTGATACAAAGTCACTAAGGTCCATATTTTTTTGTACTAATAATATGGGGAATGAGTAAGGACTAATGATTAGTCTAATGACTCTCTGTTTCAACAATTCTTGTACCAATTTTTTGATTTCATTTTTTTTGTATAAATAGGTATAGGTAAGGATGGATGTTTGGATGTTTGAAACAAGTTGAATGGCATGATCCTTTGGTTGTCATGGAGGTAACCCTTTAAGTTCCTTAAAGATAATTTTATGTTTAGACAATAGTTCCTATAAGTCCAACAATTGGTTAGGATCAAATGATTAATTTCTCACTCAATGACACAATGTTGGGTGATGATCCCATTATATCCCTTTTTCAAAATCTTCTCCATCCAATGAGAGATAATGATGTTTGTTGATCTTGGAGTGAGTCATTTAAGTGTGTGTTGGTAACCTTTGTTAGTGAATTACATCCATAGTTCTAAAAATCCCCATAAGATAACTCATAATGTATAAAGATAATGTGCTCCCAAAATTACATCTAACCTCCTAGAGGTAGAATAAACATGCACGATATCAAATTATAATCTACCACTGAGATTAAAATGTTTCAAAAAATTTCCTTAGAAGTTAAGGTTCCCTCATTTACTATCATGAGTTTAAAATTTGAACAAGGATACAAATAATAATTGACTTGTTTGCTAGTCGAGGGTCAATGAAGTTATGTGTGCTACCATAATAAAAAAAGATTGTGAAGGGATGTTCTTTAAAGCACCTCTTGACCTTTATTGTTTGAGGAGTGGTGGTGCCAACCAATGTGTGCACCAATTTTTTAGAATTGGTTCTTCTTCTTTTGCTTCCTCTAGGGCCCTTGGTGCATCGTCCCATTTATCATACTATGAAGGTGACTCCACTTTAGGTAGGTATATTTTTGGCTGCACACATCAGTGACCCAGTGTGAATTTATCATCGTGATTGTACCATAATCCATTTTCCTAGTGGAATCACATATTATCCTCTGTTAGTAATTTTATGTGTGTGGTTCTTATATTTGAAATGTGGTTGATTGTGGTGGCATAGAATTCCTGAATGGGTGGGATTTGGAAGATCTGCATGGAGCTACAAACTTTTATTCAACCAACTTAGTTAACCCAATGGTTGCCATTAAATCCTAAGTTATGAACAATCTCACCTTAGATCTAACATCTAATTTTAGGCCACTAATAAAACAAATTTTGAAGAAGTCATCTATCAACTCTTCCATTCTATTGGTGAGTTTTTCAAATTATGTCTGATAATCCCAAACATAACCAAATACTATAGTTTGACTAATGCTTCCATAAAATCCTCATTTGCACTTGGGCCAAAGTGAACCAATAATATTTCTTAAAATTTTGACCAACCCTACGTACCATGAGAGTTTTGATAACAATGGACATTGTAACATCTAGCTTGAGGTTGAAAGAGGCTATGGGTACCATGCCTAAAAATGGGGTGTCGTACAAATAGAAATATTGATCATCCCTATAAATCCAACTAGAGAGGCCTTTACCATAAAATTTAGGAAAATGTGATTTGGGATTGCATTACCTTCTCCTATAATTGGAGGTGTGTTCATAATTTTTGTTTAGACTAGTTCACAAATCATAGCCACTTGGTTCTTGAAGAGTTTTCATCGTACTTGTTTATTGGGGATGATGTTGAAGAGTTGGTATTGGTCATCTTGTATGGCATTATTACAAGGTTAACATGTTGTTGCTCTATTTACCTTGATTTGGTTAGTACGACCAAATGGGGGTGGTGGGGATTTGAGGTTCTTTGTAAAGTGTTGATAGAGTAGGATACCTACATTATTATCTTGATGAGACAATTCTAGGCACCCCAACTTTGAAAAAAAATTCTAACTTTTTATGTTTACCCTCCACTATTTTTGGGTGAATAATAGATTGGTTCGCTACTGCATCGTATCCAAATAACTATTCAAGAATATTTTGACCCTTATGGATTTTGTTGATACTGTGTTGCTATGGGATTCTATAATATTTTGAACCTTTTTTAATGTTGTGGTTACTATTTTACCAAAAAACTTAAGTTTGGATCTGACTCTAAGAGTGTTAGGGTTATGACAAGGAAGGTTACTATAAGGTGTGTTTGGTCTATGAGCTCACAATTATACTTATCTTGTTTGTAAATAGTGTTGGTTGGATATTCAATAACTCTAACTATGGAGGATTGAACTGTCATGCAGTCCATTATCCCAACTATGAGTATATGATTTGAGTAACTTCCTAGGGCTAACTACTTACTTGTGCATCATACAATACAAACAAATGAAGGCTTATTATGGAGAAATAAAAACCTTAGGTGCTTCCTATATAATAAACGGTATGTTAAAGTTATAATCTATATAGAACATTGTTTGAGGCCTGGGTATTGGGGGATACCCTCACTTCACTGATAAAAATGAGTTAGATTAACTAAAATGATAACTTTTTGTGTGCTTAAAACTATTGAAACATAATTTCTAACCTACAAATAAGAAAGTAATTGCAAAGAAAAACATTGGGTAGATTTAGAAAAAAATGATAAACACCACAACTTCTATTACTAATTTGTGATCACTAAGATCTTGATTGGGTGAAGTGAGAGTATATGGTGGACATTCACATAAATAAACTATTAAAGTTTTTGTGGAGCACGACCTTGAAAAGTGTTATAATACCAAATTTTAGGAACCTGCCTATGTATAGATTAATCTAGCAACAAAAATATAGAAAATTGGCATTGAAACTAAAAATATATATAAATATTATATTTAAATAATTGAAGCACACTATAAAGTATTTCAAGCCTCTTTGAAGGGGCAACTTCATTTGAGCTTGACTCAATACAAAATATTCAATGCTCGATCTTTCTCTTACACAATATTTATTTCTAAATTTATCTACTCAAAACAGCTACCACTTCCCATACACATGGGATAATTACAAATAGATAATGAGATGACTCAAAAATCACATTCACCCAAACAACTAATACAAAGTAAAAGAGTTAGTTTGAAGGGGTCTTAATAGCCCACCTTCATCTTCCAACTCCTTAGTTAATTTAATGATGTCCATTATGCTAATAAGGTGAATATGGAACTCTTCAAGTTAATTTAATGATGTCCATTATGCTAATAAGGTGAATATGGAACTCTTCAAGTTAATTTAATGATGTCCATTATGCTAATAAGGTGAATATGCATAGATTAATCTAGCAACAAAAATATATAAAATAGGCACTAAAACTAAAATAATATATAAATATTGTATTTAAATAATTGAAGCACACTATAAAGTATTGCAAGCCTCTTTGAAGGGGAAACCTATTTTGAGTTTGACTCAATAAAAAATATCAATGGTCGATCTTTCCCTTACACAAGCTTTATTTATAAATTTATCTACTCAAGACAACTACCACTTCCCATACATGTGGGATAATTACAAATAACTAATGGTATGACTCAAAAATCATATGCACCCAAGTACCTAATACAAAATAAAATAATTAGTTTGAAGCGGTCTTAACAGACCACCTTCATCTTCCAACTCCTTAGTTAATCTAATGACATCCATTATGATAATAAGGTGAATATGGAACTCTTCAAGTAAACTTGTTTGTATGAGGTCATAAACTATCACAAAAAAATATTTAGTGATGTAGGAGCATCTAAGTTGATGTGCAATCTTGCATCAACCAAAAATATGTTAGTTTAGAAAATTTGTTTAAGTGTTGGGTTGTGCAAGTTTCTTATTGTGCATATGTCTTGTTGTAATCTTGCACAAGTAATATGTGTTGCACAAACCTTCTTTGTGTTTTTTTGTGCCACCTTTGTATGTGTGTGTGTTTAATATAATTTTGTGCTACCTACGAGTGTGGATGTGTTTGTAACATTGTGCACACATTTTGTTACATGTAGTTATACTTGTTTCTTGGCCAAATAAATTTGTGAAGTTTTACGTAAGAAGTTATGTTATTATGTTTCTGAAGCACAACATTATAAATATTTATGGTACATTTCCTTTAGTTTATGGTAACTCTTGAAAAATAGAGCATACAAATAGAGTTGGTTCTTCACTGCATAAACAACTGAGTTGATGAGGTTTCTTGGATGAACTAGACCTTTCATTGCACAAGCCTACATTGAATTGTAAGTCATTTAAAGTGATTGTGATATAGTGAAATATTATTCTTTAGTATAAATGAGGATCATGCCCTAAAAGTTTTCATGGTAATTTTAGGTTACAAAGTCTACTTCATGTGACTTGATTTATATGCACTCAGTTTGGGTGCATATATCCTATGATGTGTTCTGAAAGGAGCCATTACCAATTGTTTGGAATCTAATCTTGAAAGTCATGGAAGTTGATAAGAATTCATTTAATATTATATATGATGTAGTTGTGATGTGTTAAGATATATTATGTTGTTGTACATTTAAATTGCTAGAGACATTTAATATCTATGGTGCACTAAGGTGTGTTAATGTTATTAGTGGAATAAAATCATTTAACGTAATTAGTCAGGTCTTGTGCCTTTATAACCATGTCCATACACTTGTGTTAAGGGGACTTTTGGGGGGAATTTTTGAAAGAAGGAAAATATATTTATTTTTTGGTTAAGGATTTAAGGATCTGAGTGGAAGAATAGATCTTGGAGCTTGGTTCTGAGATAACTATACTTGCAAAGACTACTAGTTAACAAGTAAATATATATGGATATGATGTTGTAACACATCTCATTATGATATTTTGATGTCTTTAATGTTGTTATGCATATTGTAATTTCCTATTGTTAAAATCAAATAAAGATATGAAGTTGTGTTGTTGAATTCATATTTCAATGAGTATTCTTAAGGTTGTGTTGTCTAATATATCTCTTAATTGAGATCCCTAACCATGACTGCATCATTTGGTATGAGAGCTAGGTTTTAGTCCTTGTTGGTTATTTTTGATTTCTGCATTTGCAAGTGTTGGTATAAATAAAATAAAAACATCTTCTATAAAGTTTTTTTGAGAGATGGTGTAATTGAAGTTATTAATATAATATCATCATTTGGTGTAAGGATCTATATTTATTTATAAATTGCACATAGATGAGGGTGAGGTGGAAGAAGGGCCCTAGTTCTTGGAGTGACAAGACTAGAAGATCTAGAAGGATTTATGAGATAAATGCAAGCTAGAATAGAGGCTATGGAAACTACACATCATCAAGGCATTGAAGTGGTAGATGTAAGATTACAAGAACTAACCTCCTCTGTACTCATGTGTTTACATATGGCATGCCTAGTGGGACTACTCACCCCACAATCCTCTTGAGAACATTCTAACATCTTCTAATTTTTAAATTAGATCATTTTTGAGCTTAATTTTTCTTATTTTCTCTCAATTTTTTTGTTTTCCCATTCTCTATATATCAACATGAATGCTCTATATATGGGTGGGTTCACTTCTCGTAATTGACAATATCAACCTATGAAACATTAATATCACTTTTTCTATCTTTATGTGTTTTTCATAAAAATGGTAGGATCACTTTGTATATGAGCAGGAATGCTCTATGTATCAATGAGAATGTTTTCAACTTCATTCGAGGTATAAATAATGAGATTAAAAACCCTAATGATGGGAATGCTCTACATTTTGACATTATCACTTTACATATCAACAAGATTGACCTGTAGAATGATGACATTGTGAATTTAAAAAGTTTATGTTTTCTTCATATTTATCATTATTAAAATTATTGGGAACTCCCTGTTTAATGATGGTATCACCCTAAAAAATGGTTATATCACTCTACTAATTGATGGAATTGCTAGTTTAATATTTGTTATTTATTTTATTTGTAAACAATGAGATTACCCTACTCAATAGTGGGATTTCCCTACTAAATGATGGTATTGCCTACTAAATGGTCGGATCACACTGTGTATTTTTTCTCAAGCTAAATACACAAATTTTCAACTTCCTATACTTACTAAAGACCATAATTAAAAATATTGACTTGTTTATTACATGTTTGCTTGATAAAGATGTGGTTTCTACATAAATAATCACTTTTTGAACACATTATTTTAGTGCAATTAAAAGAATCAAAACTTGCATTTGGTGTTCTAAAAACACTTCCTTGTTTTCTTTCATTGCTTGTGTGTTTGCTTTACTTATTTTATTATGAATAATATATCATGATTATGCTCTCCCCTTTCCCCCTTGAGGAAGCTTGCATGACCAAAAAATTAGATTATTATTGTTCTATTTTCTTCTTTGTTGACTGTGTGGGGTGGATTTTATTTCTTTATCATGAATTCTTAAGGTGCGATGTCTAGGGTTTCATCTCCTAACATACATAGTAACTCTATACATTTGAAAATGGATATAAATTAAGGGAAGTTATCACTAAGAGCATAATGAAATTACCTATAAAGGGTTTCATGATAAAAAGGTGTTTATTATTAATGCTATGCTATTAAACATCACCCTTATAGTTTGAATTTATGGTTGCACTTCACTAAGACCTTTATGACTGAAGTGGTCATGGAGGGACTAAAATTATTATGAATTGTCCATTTTTTTCTTAGATGAGTTTTGAACCCCACATACTACAAGGTATATTGAGGAACATTTAGAAAAGACATGAATATTTTAGATTAAGACCTTTGGACTACACTTCAGTTGTACACCCATTCTTATACTAAAGATAGGGCTTATTGTGAATGTGTGTTATTGATTGTTTGATTGTTTTATGCTCATTTTTGTGTGACATATCTTATACATCAAACAAGTTAAAAATATTCTAAGTCCAAAACATCATCATTTTAAACTCAAATGATAAGGTGTTACTTTTCCTAATATTTTGGATCATATTTATTCCATTATAAGCATTACACTACCCATTTGGTATGGTACTTTTTCCACATCGTTACACTATCCATTTTAACACAAATCCCAATCAGGTTCAGTTCAAACCAAAAGTCCAATTCCAATTCAAAATTCAAATGATTTCAAACTTTCAAAATTCAAATGATGTCAAACTTTAAAAATTCAAATGATGTCAAACTTTCAAAAATTTAAATGAAGTCAATTTTTAAAAGTCAACTAAACTCAACTTTGAACTCAAGTCAAATTTGAAAGTAAAAAGTGAGTCAAAATGAAAGGTTAAGTCAAAACCAAATAATTTATAGATTTTATGATCAAATTTGGTTAAGAGACATTGAATAAATTGTTCTTGACCTTTCAAAAATTGCACTCCAATTTTTGGAAAAATAATTCAAATCAGACATTGTTCTACCTTGACAAGTTTACATTGGGCTTCCTACCTTGCAAAGGAATAGTTAAAAAATACATTAAGATATAATTTGAATTCAAAACATTTTCTCAAAGCAAAAATATCTAATTTGAATTGTTAAAGGCAAGCGTCACATGTGCATTCACATTTAGTCAATTCAAGTATCTCATCTTAAGTTCAATACAAAAATCATTAATCTAACCATGCTTAGATTTACAAGAAGTGGGGCTAATTATAACCCTAATTATGATGAGGAATGGTTTTATGATACATTTGGGTATTTAAAAAATAATGACATCCAAAAAGAGGAGGTACATCAACCTATATACAATGATGTGACACCCAGAATATACTAAATGCATATCTGTGTTTGAATAGAGGAGATACTTATAGAGTCAACATCAACTCATGAACATGCCCTTATTCTAAATTCTAGTCAAATTATAGAATCATAAAACAAAGGAAAAGGAGAACTTGTAGACCCACCAAAAATAACTAGATTATTATCACAAAATTGTAGCATAATAGTCAAATTATAGCCTCTTTGGTTACTACCCAAGCTGCTACCTCTTTAAATAATCCCCCACATATGGAGTAAAATTTTCCCATTAAGTGACAACAACAATATTAAATGGTTAATCCTTTATCAAGTGAGGGTGCATTCATGGCTCATCAACCCCTCCTATGAATCCATCACTACAATCTAATATCAATCCATCACAAGTGTTTCCTAATTTGCATTAGGTCCTTCTTGGTTCACAACACATCTCTTCTAGTTTTAAGCCACTTGTTTCTAGTTCACAACAAGTTCCTTTTAACTCCTAAACACTTCCTTCTATCTCCCAATAATTCTCTTTATCTAATTTACAACAAGTTTCCAATAATTATCAACACCTTGCTTATAGTTCATAACATGTTCCTTTGAACCCCCAACAAGTTCCCTTTAACTCCCATTATACCCCTTCCAATCCGTGACAAAAAATTAAAAATCCTCCATTAAAAAAATAAAGAGTAATCTGCAACAATAATTTGTAAATCCTCTGCTACAACATGTGATTAATTCTCAACAAATCCCTATTAATCAATAATCTATCCCTTCTAATTAGTAACAATCCCCACTTTCTAACAGTAAGTCCTTTTATGACATGTTATTACTTTTAAACATCAAATTCTCCCATATCAAAATCAAATTACTAAAACCCAACAACGTTTTGTTAATATGCTTCCTAATGCTAATCAACAAAAGGTATCATATCAAAAATATATTCCTAGTTACAAGGTGAATAACCCCAATAGTTCAACCCAATGAATATCCATTCAAACCTATTTTAATCCTAATCCACCTATCTATATCACTTTTAAAATTTAATAAACCATGCTTCCTTCATCCTAAAATGCTCCTAGTCTCCAATAATTTCAAGAGATAAAGGATGTTGTTCTAGGGCTCTAAGCAGGAAATCAGGGAAAAAAGTAAAATTTATCCATACCCATTTGACATGAGTTTTATTAAAGTGATTTTATTATCTCATTTTGAGGTGTTAAAATTTAACAAATACAAAGGAAGGGGTGATCCAAGAGAAAACCTGAAGGAATTATTTGTTGCATGTTAGGAAGTAACCTATAATAACATCTATCTACTTTGCTTGTTTCCACATAGCTTAGGGGGACAAGCCTTATAATGGTTTTTGGACCTATAAAAGGGATCATCACCACCTTTGATAACTTATCTAGAAAAATTATAAATCACATATCCTACAACATAGAGCACAAGTTGACCATGATTGACTTATGTAGTGCTAAAAAATGCGGTGGGGAAAGTTTTTCAACTTACCTTCAATGTTGGAGAAGTTAGGCTAACCTCTTCCCTCACAATATTTTAGATAAACAACTAGAAAATACATTCACTTCTAATTTTAATTCAGAGGTGACTCATACCTTGATACTCCATTGTGCTAATACATTTGAGGAGATTATAGATAATGAGTGCAGATTGAAAAGAAACTTATAGACAAAGGCCTAATTAAAATTTATTATCAGAATGAAGCACATGCTCAAGATCTATTGAAAGTGAAGACATGTACATCTGAGAAGCCCAAAGTCTTTACCATACATAAGATTGTAGTGGGTAATGGAGTCACATAATCATGACATGCGCAAAAGGTGCAACTATTGCCTATCCAAAATACTCCACTTGCTTCATCTATTACATTACAAATACCATCTCCATAAAAGAATCAATATCAAAACAAATTCTTCATTGACCCTGGTGAGACTATTGAGACAATATTTTTAAAATTGGTTGTGGCTAACATGGTTATTTGGCCAAACACAAAACCTTTTATAGAAGACCAACCAAAACCTAAATAGTACAAAGATAACGAATATTGTGATTACCATCATGTCAAAGGGAATGGAATTCATAGGTGTATGCAATTAAGGCACTTTACTAAAAATTTGCTTGAGCATGGTGACATTGAGTTGGATAACATTGATTATACTTGTAATCAAAATATGTGTATTTATAAAGACCCATTTTCAAAGCATAAATCCAAAAATTAGTGAGAACCCTATAACTTCAATCAAGGGTCGAATCAAAATCAGAATCAACATCAAGGAAATCATAATCAAGGTCAAGATTCCAAAGCCAATAAAATTAGTTACCATGATGTCTCATATAATCAAAATAATGTTATAGGTTGTATTACTAACAATAATATAACTATTATTAAAATTAATTTCCATCAAACTTCCAACAAACTTTAGAGTGTTACTCCATCCATTTGGGACCTCCCCCTTTATTGGGTTCTTTTACTTTAATTTAAAATGGATTTTTCTAGTTGTGCACGTAAAGAGGATAAGAGGTATAACTATCTAACACACTAGCTTATCATGTAGAAATGATCTCTTGTGTTCACCTGAAATGCACAACTTAAGATCGATTCTTATTGGTATTATCATGTGATGGTGTATACATTGGGATTTCTATACCAAGGTTATTGAATGGGAACTTATTTATAACCAAATATATCATAGTAAATATAATTATAACATACACTCATTCCATACTTAAGCTATTCATCACAACAAAAGAGACAGGTGCAAATCAAGAAAAAAAGTAGTAGTACCATTAGTTCTATAACAAGTTTACAAGTGGTATTCAACAATATAAGTATAACATTTTATTATATATCAATGATCATCATACACAAGTCTCAATGTGTATCAGGAACATGAATAAGCTTAAGATTACATTTAAAATTATAACAACAATAGCCAACAATATCTACAACCACCTTATAAGTAAAACTAGGGGTATTTATACATGATTCTATCCCGATCATTAGATTACAACATTAATATCTAAGTGGTGACTTGCCAACGACCATTAACAACAATAAGTCATGGAATTTTTTTACATTTAATTCCTATTAATTTGGGCCTAATTACCCATAACTACCCCTTATATACTAGATATTTGATGTCATGCTCATATCTTCTCATGGGTCGGTGCTAGATCTACACTTTACTATTCTGTTCTAATACTTGCATGAATCATTTCGTAACTATTTTTGCCTTTTGTGCCTTTATCCAAGTCATATGACAATTGCCTGAGTCTTGCATCCTCAATTCCTCTATGTTTTTTACACCCTTATTCTTTTCAACTTTATTCTTTCGCACCGAGATATTTCTTGCCTTAGCTTATTTCCATGCTTAGGTTTGCTTCCATGCCCATCTCTCCTGCACCATCTTCTAAAAAATACTTAGAATACATTGATACAAAAATTATGGTCCAACATCACCTAACACTAAGTTAATAGTTTATCCTAAACTATGCACCATCCTCAGGTCCCTCAAACACCAAAAAATTAGGTCCTATTTGCATGACCTCCTCCTGGTGGTTTAATATAGTTTTTAACTTAGAGGTAATTTCTTTAACTTCACCTTATATGCATTTTGTCTCCTTGAGATGCTCCAAAAAATCACCCACTTGAGTTTTCAAAAGCTCAAGTAATGTAGTACCATCCTTGTGTATGTACTCAAGTGTTTTAACCTTTGTTAAAATATTTGCTCAAAGTGCCACCAAAATGGTATCAAGATCTTGGTCAAGAGTGCTAATATTATTTTCAAGTTCCTCCACATCCTAGAATGATTTGGCATGTTGCACTCTATCCTTTTTTGTTAGTGCATTCTTGGCTAGTTACTAGCATTGGTGTTCTTCCGACTGAAGCCTAGCTTCCAAAACTTTGGTGGGTAACACCAATATGATAAAAACCCCATCAATTATGGGAGCTATAACACCCACTCGAGCAAATTTTTTTTTACATACTTCTACATATTCTAAAAATTGATTCGTAGCCTAAGTCTTCTTGTGTTAAGGGTTCACTTGGTCTTTGCATTTTTATAACAAAAGATTCATTAGGGTCTCTATCTTATCAATAGGTTCACTTATAAGGGGCATCCCATAGGCAAGAGTAAGTTCTTATTACAAAATTGACTTACATAGTTTGAGAGTCTTTAATCAAGCTGTTGTTATTGCTTCCATGTCATGCTTGGGATCATCTAATTCCTATTCAAGCTTTATTATTTTAGTGCATTCATGGTAGTACAAGGTGATGACCTTTTGATGCTTTCATTGGAACTGGTTGACATCATATCCTTGTAGAGCATTTTGCCTTATAACTGTAAGAGACAACTTAATAAGGTTCACACCCACTTGTGCTAGAAAACACTACCAAGGATCCCCCCAAAATGCTTCAAGAAGCCCCACCCCCTCTGGTGCTAAACCCATGCTAGCCAAAAAAAGCTCAAAACAATGTTCCTCATTAAAAATATCCATATAAAAAGAGAACTAACACTGAGTTTGATTGGAAAAGTCCTCCTCAGGGATATACTTACACATATACAATTCTTCTTCTATGATGTTTTATTGGAGATATCCTTGAATGGATAGGTTATTGCCCTTAGTTCCCTGTTATTACTCTAATTCCTCAACAATCCCCTTTCTCTTATTTAGATCACACTCAAGTATCTCAATGTCTGGGTCAATTTGTTGTTGACCATTTGAGCCAGCATCTTGGTCATTAATGCCTAGAGTTACACTTTTATCTTCCCCCCATCATTAGCAGGACTTCTAATGTCCATTTACACATCATCAGGGTCGAGATTTTTTTGTTGCACTAGGATTTTCTCCTTCAACTTGGGGGTGGCTTAGTAGGTGATGGCTGAGGAGTCACCACCCTTTGTTTTGATGCCCTAACACTTGGTGTAGAATGTTCCTATCCTGAAAGAATAATTAATTTATTGGGTGGCATTCAAGCCCTCTTATTCTTATCCTGCAATCATGCCTTAGTATTTTTGAGGTGATGGGGCCATCCTTTTCTACTTAGGTTTGTATTTTGGCATGCTTCTAGTGGCATCAAGCCTTGGCCTCTTCTCTTATTTTCACTAGATTTTCTACACTACTATTTCTAGAGGGAGGGGAAGGGTTTCTATGCGGTCCTCTTGGCTTCCTAAAGCCTTCTTCCTAGGATTAATCATATAATAACACAGATGAATGTGCCCTCTGATGAGAATCTAGTACGTGTTAATATTATTAACATCTATCTCATTCTTCTCCCTATATGATTTCTTTCCAAAGTAAATATATAATTGCCAAAGAATATGCATTTCATCATCAATTTTATCAATGTTAATATTTACCTTGCATGCATCAACAATATGACTCAAAATATTTTTGAAGTACTTGGTAGTAAAAGCATATATAAGTTTAGGCCACTCAGACAAAATATCCATGGGATCCATCCTAATGTGTGCAAGCAAATAATACTACATAATAATAAATTGGGATTGAGTTCCCATCTATGTGAGAAACTCTATTGGGATGTGCCATTCATTCCCAAATGCTTCCTTCAACCCTTCAAAACATCCCTCCATTTTAAACTTTTGGGAAGGGAAGATGATGCTTGCACAGGAAAATTATTAGAACCATTATGTAGGGGGAATTGTTATTTGATGGGTACACCCACTTGATCTCTTTACCAACATATTCTAAAATGCCAGCCTCATAAAAAACTAGTAGAAGAAGAATCACACTCAAAGGGAATTCATGGTTGGGAAGGCAGTGGGCCTTCTTAGCATTCTCCATAATATTCTTAGTGAAATACATGGCATAATTGTAGTTATACCCTTGGGCCATCTGAATTCTGACATATAGGTGTTCCATGTTGACCTCCTTCCATCTATCCTCATCTCGATGCTTGGCCATTTATAAGTGTGAAGCCACCTAAATGGTAGGATATTGGAGGTTAGAGATGTACATTATGTGGTCCTCATTTTTATACTTTAGCATTAACACCACCTTCTCCACGTCCTTGTGATATTCTAAATCCAAATTAATGTCCATGCCTAAACATTATAACCCTATTACTTTACTAATTCATTGGGTAATGATTTGTATCCTACGCCCTATAAAGTATAAATAGTCCTTGTGGATGTGCAAGACCAAAATCTCACCGCTTCCATGGTATTACCAAAATAAATCAAGTGAAAAAGTTGGAACACTCTAACATCATTCAACTAATATAATATCATGAGGTCAAAGGTAACCTAATTTCTTGTATTCTAGTGCTCGATTCTATATTCATGCTATAAATCTCCCTCATTCTTGGGTTAAGAGTGGTTATAGTCGATCACTTGACAAGAGGACACCTTGGATTCCAAATATTCATTATGCAAGACCGACTAAGGGTATTTTATTTCTTCAATCAAAATAGAGGGTGAAGGTGGTATTATAGACTTATTTTCACCCCTCTCATATGCCATTACTGTTCCCTTTTTGATATAAATCTCTGTTGCTTATTGTGCCATATTCTCTACTTGCATGCTAGACTCACTAGGGCCTTCCTCACATATTAGAAAATACATCCTCCTATGCCCTTGTACTCTTACTATTTGTGAATGACTAGTAAAGGTTCACTTTTCTTGGCCTTTTGATTGGATACATCACCATATGAGGATCCCAAAGGTTTAGGCATGGCTGTCTAACTCTCTTGAATGAATATGTGTTTCCTTCTTTGAACCTCCTCGAGCTTCTTGCTTTAGTGTCCTCTAATGGTAGATGTTTATACCTATAACTTGAAACTCTTTCCAAAACATTTCTACAATCATATTTATTCTCTTTTCTCCATTCATAATCATTGCCTCACTTTTTAGCTTTGAATTTATCATTGGATTTTGATGAATTGTCCTTTTGGTGGCTTAAAAATGCTTCACTTGGGCTCTATAAATTCAAAAATTTTCAACAATAAAATTTTAAAATGAGGGCCTTCTAACCTTATATAACATTGATGACTTGTATACATTTACTCTCCCATGCCTTCAACCATCACATCACTCATTAATGATCTCAAATGGTATACCATAACTTTCATTTGGAAGTTTGGCATGTTTATCATTATGCTTAACACTTTGTCAATTTAATACACCTATCCCATCTTTGCGATTTTCTCATAGTGCATGAAAAATGTAAAAATATTTGAATTTACATTCTCAAAGGTAGGAAATGATTTTCCCTTCCTACCCAATCATAATTAATTTTTCTTTACCACTCTTGTTCCACACTTTAGGTCATGCACCACCTCCCACATGATTTTTACTTGCACACCCCATCATGTACACTGCTTTTCACCTGCACACCTTTTTTTTGCATGATTCCTTCCAAATTTTACTTCATGCACTCTAGGTTTAATTTATCATCTTAAAACTTACCCCACACTAAAATATCATTGTGGTCCTCCATGGGTATGACAAAAAATAAGAAGACCCAAGTGCTGAAATAAGACAAAAAAAAGGCATGAAAACAATGCATCAATTATTGGAAAACAAAAAAAATCCTAAACTAATTGAATGGCATATGCCTTATTGATAATATTGTAAATATTATATTGAATGATAGGGCCGAAGCCAACTACCATTGAAATGACCTAGAAGAAATTGGCCATCTATCTATCTTAACTTACATGCACCTATGGTATGGATGTTATGAATGATGAATAGGCCATCCCAATGCACACAAAATTTACCAGAGTGGCATGCAGACTTGGAATCATAGACCAAAATATGCATATTGGGAGAAAAAGTTTTATTTTTGATATGTATATCATGCCAAGTTTTATACTTTTATTTTTAAACTCCTTGAATCCAATGTTAAAGAAAACATGCTTCATCTAATTGTAATAAAACATCAAGGCAAAATTTTAGATATTATTCATCATCTAGTCAGCTAAAGTGTGCAATACATAAATAAGGAACAAGGAACTCCACTAATAGAACTGCTTTAGTATCAAAGACAAGATGAAAAGGAGTATTCTTGGTTAATAATTTTTATGTGGTTAAATATTCCCATAAGAATATAGAAACTTGATCATCCTAATAAGTGTGTTTGATATTATAAATCTTTATCAATGTATGGCCCAAGATCTTGTTAAAAGCTTCAACAATGCCATTAGTTTAAGGGTGATATGGAGTTATCTTATGGTTCACGATCATGAAATTGGATAAGAGGATGTGCATCATCTCATTAAGGAAGTGAGTACCATAATCACTTTTTAAACTTAAAGGGCAATATATTTTATCAAATAAACTTGCTAGTAGTTGTAACAGTATAATCATGAGTGGGCACTACTTTAACCTAGCATGTGAGATAGTTGGTGGTGATAATGATGTAGTGCACACTAATCCATCTTGTAGTAGGGTTAATGGGCCAAAAATTATCAATAGCCATTTTTTCAAAAGGTTCATGAGTAAACAATGGATGGAGAGGCATTGCATCCTTGTAGTTTGTTTTGCCTACACACTAACATATATCACATTAGCATGCATAAACTTTGTCATCCTTGAATAATGTGGTCCACCACAAGTAAGCTAGGAACACCATTCATGACATTACATCACCAACATAATGTCGTCCAAAAACACCCTCATGGACTTCTTGAAGAACTTTTGTGTGTTCATGTTACATCATACACTTGAACAATACCTCATCCCTTATAAGTTTATATAGGTATCCACCAATAATTTTGAAAGGTAAAACGTATGCAACTGATTATTTTTTCTCTTTGGTGATAATATGGTCTAGGATGGAACCTATTTCAATAAAAGTAACTATTTTATCTAATTATTCAGGCACATGCATAACTTGAAAAAGTTGAACATTAGGTAAGTCATCTTAAATTATTTGCATTGGTTTGCTAGATTCAATACATGATAGATGGTTAGGACCAAAATTAACCTTGTTTAATTTTACTACCATAGAGAATTAGAATTCTTGAAAGAGAATAATCCACTAGTAGATTGATCCATGCAACACTGGTTTATTCATAAGGTATTTGAGCACCTTATGATTCATAACAAAGGTGAAAGGAGTGGCTAATAAGTATCAGTGGAAATTTTGGAGTGCATACACCATGGATAGGGCTTCCCATTATATAATAGAGTAATTCCTCTTTACCAGTGTTAGCTTATGACTAGCAAAATATATAGGATGGTCTAGATTCCCTTCACTAGGATGCACAAAGATATCTCCCACCACCATTCTAGAAGTATGGAAATGTGCATGGAATGGTGTCATATAATCTTGGAAATGGAAGATGGGTACACTTACTAGTTTATCCTTCAAGGTCTTAAATGCATGTTGATGTCATTAAGTTTAGAGGAATAGGCCATTTTGTGTGAAAAATTCTCTAATGGATCTACTATGTTAGCATAATTATGAATAATTTTATGATAATAGATTATGTGACCAAAGAAGGCATGGACCTCACATTGAGTGCTTAGAGGTGAGAGTTGAAAAATAATTGTAATCTTGGCCAGATCCATAAGCAGTCCATCCCAACAAATGTTATGCCCTAATAGAATCCTAAAAGGTGTGGAAAATATGCACTCTTTTAGGTTTAAAGAAATCTAATGTTGCTGACATCAGTTGAACATGAGGCATAAATTAAAATAGTGGTCATGAACCAAGCCATACATGGTCCAATCATCCAGATATACTTGAAGGAACTTTTGGATGAGATCTTTAAAGGCTTCTACCAAAATGCAACAAAAGACTATTGGTGCATTCTTTAAGCCAAATGGTATAAAATTGTATAAAAAGGACCTTCATTTAAGGGTAAAAGTGGTTTTTGCCTTATCTTCCTTAATAATTTTTAGTTGATGATAGCCTAAAAAACCATCAGTGAAGGTATAAATTTCACAACCAATGACGCCTTCCAAAATATCCTCGATGAATGGTGTTGTAAATGGGTTTGTGATACACACAACATTTAACTATCTATAATCCATGCAAATGTGGATTGAACCATCATTATTGATGTTAATCACCATGTATCTAACCCATTTAGATTCATCAATGGGTGTGATAATCTCAACATGCAACATGCAATTGATTTCTTATTTAATGTGCATACACAAATTAACATTCATTCAATATGGTCACTTCTTGACTAGGTGAGTGCCCTTAACCATTTTGAAATTTATTTTTCCTAGAGATGGATGCACTCCTTTCATATTTGTGTAGTTTTTTGTAAGATGTTTATAGACACTTGTACAAGTTCAAATAATTTAGCTAATTCTGCTTCAGACCAATAATTTCCTATATTGGCCATCTTGGGTGTGTCTTATGTGCCAATATTATATCGAACCATCTGGAGTGGTACAAAATATGGGTTCTACTTGGTTTGAATATTATCTCTTATCTTGCATACTCTATATTCCATAGGCAAGTTTAAATGGTAAGATGATAATTCTAGAGGATCAGTGCTAGTACCCTCATCAACTTGATATACAAACTTTTGCTTACCTTTATATATCTATTCCCTATGGTTATATTTGGATTATGATTGAAATTGTAACTAAGTCCTTTTAGGAGTGTTAGGTTCTAGGAAAATGGCCAAGTCATCTTAAATTTCACCATGCATGGTCTATATTTTATCTTCAACTGGTTCCCGATCACCTACTACTACTTGATGAATTACTTTCAAGGATAAATTCAAATCTAATCAGAGGGAATAAAATTCAAAGATGGTGAACAGACCATGTTTGATGCATTCCAAAGTATCTATATCTAGGTGCATCTCTTGATGAACATACCACACTCTAGCCCAAGTGTGTAGAGTATCATAAAATGCATGTACCTATAATGATCATAGTAAAAATGTATTCTCAACATTCCCAAGTTCATAATAGGTGGTTAGATGGTCTCTTGGGGATTGAATTCCATTATAACTAAGTGCGGTGTGAACTTGGTTGTCATGGTGAAATTTATGATGTAGCATGATGCGTACTTGTTCCCATGTCAAAAAATTATATTGATGAGTATCCCACCAATGATAAATTATGACTTGAAGTACAATAGGGATTAAATGCATACATTCATCTTAAAAAAAAGAAGTATTCCTCTAATTTATATATGTACTTTTGAACCTCAATTTGGCCAAAAAACCTAGGTTATTGATCTAAACAAAAAGGTGGTGCATTCATTAGGCATCCACTGATGAGTCAAACAGACTTATAGTGCTTATTAAGGTTGTGCGGTGCACATATTTATTGACTAACTATATCACAACCTCATCTCATTATGCCGTATTCTTTGTGTACCCAGTGTTTACAAATAATGCTAGTGGTGTCAAGATGGATTGAACATCTCTCCATTGAAGTAGACCATTAGGAGTAGGATTTAAACATTCATTTCCTTGTGTCAAGATGTTATAAATGTGGTTTAGGTCCTCATCAACATCAACTACTCATGTAAAATAGGGGCCTTGATCATTAGTGAGGGGAATGACTACACACTGAGTGTCATTCTCAAAGCTGATGTCGATATTCTTAAAATGAAAGTTAGCATTATTGGCATAAAACCATGGTTAACCCAATAAAGATGGAAAGTCATAATATTTGGCTAGTTCAATTACTTCAAAATCAACTTTAAAAGGGACACCCGTAATGTTAACGGTGGCATCCTTGAGAACTCTTATAGGCATTACTCGAGTATTGTTAACCAAAAATATAATATGTGGGGAGGGTTATAAAGTGGGGATCCCCATATTCCTCTAGACATCCTTCATGAAAAGTTTAAATTCCATGCCAGTATCCACTAGTATATCTTAGATCATCCACCCATCAATGGATGCATTTACAATGATCTCCTTGTCATATTCAACATCTGGTTAGACATAGGCTTATTTTTGACATACATGGTTGAAACAGTGATCTATAAGACTCTTGGTTTTATGATGTCATAACTAGTTCTTCAAGAGGGGAATGATGTTTTCATTAAGGATTAGTTTGTATAGCTCTTGAAATGCATCCTACCTGGAGTCTATTAAGATAGTTTCTTTTTTCATATCAACATGCATGGTTGTATCTTTATCCTTCAGAAACTTAATTTCACATTATAAATCATGTACCAAGTCCATCGTGTCATACAATACATATTTTTGTTTGTTGAACATCGAGTTAGTGTTGAACACATGGTTCTTCATGTTGAACCTTTTCCACAAATGGAACTGAAATGGGTTGGGAATGAGCACCACTTTATGTTATAATATTTACTTTAGGTCCCATTAGTGGGGTGGTAGGGAAAAGTCTCCAATAAGCACTTAGATTTTTTACAACACAAATCATACAAATGCCTTTCTCATTATTCTATTTGGTGATAGGTGTATATAAGTTAAGGAATTATTCCAAATGATGCTTAGTGTTACAAAATGCATAAACTAGATAAACCGAGTAATCACACTAATAGTGGTCTAGATATCCACACTTGCAACATGTTATGGGTGGAAAATGACTACCCCCATGCCCATTACCACATCCTTGACTCCAAAAATATTGACTTCCAATAGACTCATAATATTAACAACATAAGTTTGACAAGTCCCTCTTGTGCATGCTTCATGTATCTCATTGACAACTCAACTATCATTAGTATCATGTGTGTATGCATCATATATTTTATAGTATAGTGACACTTTATCCTTGGTATCATGTTGGACCAAGGGATAACTCCTTACATCATTATCCTCTTGGAAGATCTCACAAGACTATTTTATTATGGTACGAACACTACTTTGTGGATAATTATTCCTGTTATGGCCTTTTACTTCATAATCAACTCACCATAGGCCACTGCATGTGTCATGAGCATTATTGGCCCTTAGGTTCTCCATATGAGAGACCATAGCAAAAATTTAAGCCTCCATAAAGGGGGTGATCCCCATATCAATACTTTCCATATATTCGACACAAAGAGAAGTTTACAGTGCCTTGAATGGGTTGGTAAACGTCTTTTAGGATAGAGCTCGACAAGAAAAAAATAATAGCCCTCCTAAAAACCATTGAGCATGCTATGTTGAGTTAATATCAAATGATAGTTTTGAAAGAATATTTTTAAAATGTGCATAATATCCAAACACTCTTAGTGAGCTCTTATTTTATGTCTTTTAAGGTAGTGATGATTTGCTACTCAAACTTAAGAATGTCAAACTCCTAAAGGAATGTAGTTTTTAATGTTTCATAACTCACAATGCTTGCTGAGGGTTAAATTCATAGTACCATTTGTGCATGTAATCTAATAAAGTAGTGGAAAATTGAGTAACCTTTTCTTCTTGAAGAATCAACACCCCACACCTAGTAAAATGAGTTCACACTTATGAACATGTTCTATCTCATTTTTGACACCTGAGTATTCAAGGAGATGAAGTGCCATCTTATAGTATATTGTAGGTGTACTTGGTGGTGGTAGTGGACCATATTATGGTGTTCCTCTAGTTCCTCCTAAATCCTATGGTAGAGGTACACTAACACCTCTAGTACCTCCACCTAATCTTGCTCCAATAGAACCACCATCAGTGCTTCCTCCCACACTTGTTACAGTAATAGGTGCACCAAAAGTAGTGAGCATTAAAGTAGGTTGATTTGATATGGCTGGGCTTTTAGTTTTCCCACTATTGATATTAGGTCCACTTGGCATTCCATGTTGATTCGTAGATAATATTTACAATTGAAAATTCAATGTCAAAGGTAGATTGTTATGGTAAACTTGTATTCCCAAAGAATCCTCTACTAGCTCACTTTAGATTCCACATAATCAACATCCCAATTTATTATAAGAATTATGTAAAACTCAAATGCATGAGCATACACTGTAATGGGTAAATTGGGCCTATTTAGATTGGGTTCTACTATCAATACTTTTCTTGGTTCTTCTATGTGTACTTACACTTTTGAAAGGTGTGAGCTTGTGGTCAAAGGGTACTCCTTATGATTTTTTTTTCTCAATACATATTAGTGTAGCATTTCTATTATCCTCCCATGGAACTCATAGATTGATACATCTCATATCTCTGTGCCTAGCCTCATCATAATTTTGCTTGCACAATTCCAACTGCCTAACTTTCATGCTGAACTCTTGGTCTTATGCTAATTCATATCCTTCCATTTACCCACTAGTTACACTGCTCATGCGTGAGAGAGTTTATCCATCTATATAAAATTTCTCAAGTCCAAAATCATCCATAATATTTTAAATCTCTAATGAAAACTATTTTATATATGTTCCATGTGGCTCTCTTAAGAAGTTGAACTATGCTTCTTCTAAATAATATGTAGAGACTACGTATTCTAAAATATAACTTTTAAGTGTTCCTTTCCACTAGATGTCTATTGTGCATGTCCAAATAATTTCCAACTTGGATAAAGCCATCTGATGGTCTACTGACTAGAAAGCCTTTCATCTATAATTTATTGAATGGTTTTGTTCATACATCAAAAACCAAGCATATAAGTGCATGGGTAATTCTACAAAGAATGCTTTATATAGAGAATCATATAGATTATGCTCTACCCATGTACATGTAGAAATACATGGTTCAAGATATTGGAGCACAAATTTTTCTTCTATTGTACCAATCCAACACTCAATAATCTCCAAAGAAAGTCGCTCGACCATTTTCTACATTTGTGCTAATAAGTGAAACACATCCCAATAATAGAACCAAGATGTTGGGTTATTTTCCTTTAGTTTAGCATGATTTTTATTAGTCACGTGTGTAAAAATGATAAGAGGTATAAATAAATAATACAATGGATTATCATACAAGAAATGGGCTTGTGCACTTACCCAAAGTATGCAACTTAAGATATGTTCCCATTAGTTTTATTGCACAATGGTGTATACATTAGGCTCTCTATACCAAGGTGATTTAATGTGCACTTAATTATAACTAAATATATCATAGTAAATCTAATTTTAACATCCACTCATTCCATACTTAAGTTAGTCATCATAAAAAAAGAGATAGGTGCAAATCAAGAAAAGGAGTAGTAGTACCATTAGTTCCATAATAAGTTTACAAGTGGTATTAAAAAACATACGTATTTTATTTTATCATTTATCAATTATCATCATACACAAGTCTCAATGCATATTAGTAACATGAATAATCTCAAGATTAAAATTTACCATTATAACATAAATAACCAACAACATATACAACCACCTTCTAAGTAAAACTAGGGGTATTTATACATGATTCAACCCCGATCATTTAGTTACAACAATAATATCTAAATGTTGTATTGAAAACAACCATTAATAGTAATGAGTCATGGAAGTTTGTTATATTGAATTCCTATTGATTCGGGCCTAACTTACCCTATATACCCACTCTATGCTAGATATTTGATGTCATGATCCTATCTTCTCATGAGTTGGTGCTAGATTTATGCTTGACTATTATCCTCCAATGCTCATGTGAACCATTTATGCCTTTTTCACCCTTGTCCAAGTCATACACCAATTTCCCAAGTTTTCATCCTCAATTCCTCCAAGTTTTCTACATTCTTATTCTTCACAACTTACTTTTTCTATGCCAAAGTATTTCGTGCCTTAGTTTATTTCCATACCTAGGTTTACTTCCATTCCTATCTCTCTCGTGCCATCTTCCAAAAATTATTTAGAATAAATTGATACAAAAATTAGGGTCCAACTCCTTTCATATCCCAATGACCCTTTTCTGACATGCAATGGCATTTTTGTGCCTCACCATCCACAGGTCACTATTCTAGGTTTTACACCTCTTTTTTCTAATTCAACTTATCCTTCACCAACTTGAAACTACATTGTCACAACTTAACATTTGAAAGTTATGCTTTACGGTCATTCACTTTCCTCCAACAAAAATACTATTTAAGGCCTTTGCCTTTTAAATCCAAACCATCTCCTCATTCCATCGAGAAGAAATATGATATTGGTGAATAATTAAGGAAGATACATGTGAAGATTTATATTCTAGATCTCTAGTGAATGTTAGAAGTTCACAATACTATATTGTATGATCTTATTCAACAATCCAAAGTACCAAATGAGATTGAACCTACCACCTTACAAGCACTTGTGGGTTATTTATCCCTAGGCTAAAAACTTACATTCAATCAAAGTGACATGTTGTCCCTTGATCTCCTACACAACAACCCTCTTCACATTGAATCCATCAATATTGCCACTAGATTAAGCATGTTCTTATAAATAATGGTTATAGCCTAATTAAAATATAATAAAACATTTAGAGTATACTACAACATATTTTTAGCCAAACACCATTACTATCAAGGCATATGATAATTTAAAAAGAGACTTAAAGGACACTATTCACTCACCTATCCTTATTGGGCTTATCACCCATGATATCCTCTGCCTTGCCATATACACTAAAATACCTTAAAATTTGATTATTAGATGTCATTTTATCCATGAAGTATGCATAATCCCTTTTACCCTACACCAATTCTTAAAGATCCCCCATTCTGGAATGGAGGTTACCATTCCTAGTGATTTACAACCATACCATTATTTAAAACACCTGAAAGCCACATACAATCAATACAACTACTATCCTAACACATAGAATGCACCTAAAAAGGATAAGAGTAAAAATCCTAAATATCCTAAATCTAATTAAATTGACAAAAATGACCTTCCCTCCACTTTTACTATTCCACTTTCCCATAATTTTACCCACTTTACTATTGAAGATAAAGGTCTTGGCACCTACATCATTAAATATACTTTCCACATTTATAAATTGCCAAAATATCTCAAATATCATGGTATCCCCAAGATGGAATGGTGTAGAAATACAAGCTTTCATCCCAAGGGACCTCCTCTATTTAAAAAAAAGAATTTTTTGACTCTTGAACAAACCAGTAGCTCAAATGATTCTTGGTTATATAATGATGATGATTTTGCCTCTTGTTATCAAAGTGATAAGTATCATATCCATAAAAATATTATGAAACATTAGGACTATAAAGGAAAGGGTCTGGGACCAAAAAAACAAGGTATTCTTGATCCAATATCAATAAACAAACACTAAGGAAATCAAAGCATTAGATACAAACTACATAGGGGTGACCCCTCAGATCTTGAGAGTGACATAACTTTAATGTCTAATGAAGAAGATCTTGACATTGATATAGAGTCCTATTATAGTATCTATGATAAGCTATTATTATGAATCTCTTTGATACCAATGTTATTCTTAATATCACATCCTCTTATAAATTCCCCCTTCCCTTCATTACCTTGAATTTATCAATTGAGAACAACAATATCATATTACGCCATTGGATGATTTATAAAATGAATAAACACTTTTAGATAACTTGGGACTTAGAGACGGTATGATAATTGGAGATCACAAGAAAGGATTTGAGATCACATTATACCCTACAACCTAATTTGGATAGTAGGTAAACTTCCCTAGTCAAAATAAAAAAATAAAATCAGACATTGAGGTCCATTAGAGAAAACCTCTCTTAGGCACTTTTGGACCAAGAAAAAAGTAAAGAAAAAGATAAATCCTTTGGTGAAAAATTATTTTAGGTGTTAATGGATGGGGAAGTTTAATTTACTCCTTAGGAAGTTTAGATTCATACAAATCCATCCCTTACATTTGGATGAGATATTGGTGTAGAATAAAAAAGGGTGTTTACTCAGCTAGTTCAAGATTTTCCAAAAACATTTGTTGAATGACCATTACTTGGCATGGAAAATTCAAATTATTCTTACATGGGTGAGCTTAATGGCCCACAATTAGATGAAGATGATCTTTTTCCTTCAGTTATGACTTTCTTAGAAGATGGTTCTACACTTCTAGTGAAAGAGACCACTGAAGTCAACATTGACACAACAAATGAACCCAAAATGATTAAGCTTAGCATGCCCCTCACTATAAAGGATCAAAAATTTATCATTACTATTCTCCAAGAGTTTATTAACATATTCACATGGTATTATGTTGACATGCTAGGGCTAGATTCATCTCTGGTCATACACCATCTCATTGTATACCCATATTCTAAACCCATTAAAAAGAAGTTATGGAAGATGAATATACACATTGATATTATATTCATAAAGAATTATAAAAATTATTGGGGTCCAGATTCATTTTACCAATATATTATTCATAATGGATATCCAACATTATTCCAGTCAGTAAGACACCAAAAATTATTTGTAATTGTAAAGACTTTAGGGATATTAACAAAACCTATCATAAGGATGAATTTCAATTTCCCAACATAGATGTGATTGTGGATTCAATAATAGGGTAAAATATGTCATCCCTTATGGATGGATTTTTAGTATACAATCAAATCAGAATTGTGTTGGGATACCAACATAAAATAATGTTCACGACTTCATGGGGAACATTATGTTATCAAGTGAAACCATATGGCTTGAAGAATGTATACACTACATATCATCATGCAATGACTATAATATCCCTTGAAATGATGCATGATATTGTTGAAGACTATGTGGATGATATTTAAGAAAGTAAGTAACAATAACAATGCATCTAAAAGTTATACAAAGGTTCTTTGAGATACTTCATGAATACAAGGTGGGCCTTAATCCCAATCAATTTTTTATTTGGAGTCACACCAAGAAAATTTATAGGCTTCATTATTTCCTATAGAGGAATTTAAATTTATATATCTAAGTTGAATCCATAAAAAAAATTCCTCTCCCTTCTAATTTAAAATAGATCTATAGCTTGTAGGGCAAAATATAGTCCATTTGTCACTTCATTTTGTAGCTTGATGATCGTTACCATCCTTTCAATCATCTCGTGAAGAAGGACACTACCTTTCAAGGGAATGTTGACTATAAAGAGGAATTTTGGAAATTAATTTTTTTTTTTTGGCAAGCCCACTAGTGTTGGTCCCACCAACACCAAGGAGGCCCCTATTGCTTTATATCTCAACAACATAACATGCCTTGGGGGAACTTTTGTCTCAACATGATGACTAAGGAAATGAACATGTAATATATTATCCAAGTGGGACATTAGTCACTTATGATAATAATTATATGCTTATTGAAAAGGCATGTTTAGCCTTAGTCTTTGCATTTCATAAGCTATGCTATTATATGATGAATAACAATACCCTCATCATTATAATAGTTGATCTTTTCAAATATCTTCTTTCTAAAGAAACATTAAAAGGTTATATGGCCAAGTTGATTATGATCCTTAGTGAGTTTTAAATTAAATACACTAATAATAAGGCCATTAAAGTTCAAATACTTGTATATCAACTTGCTGAGGTACATTTGTCAGATGCCCATCCTTTGAATATTCATTTCCCATATGAATCTATCTTCACTCTTGAGGAGTCACATCAATGGAAGCTATAATTTGATGATTCATTCAAAATTCATGGGTGATTAGTAGGTATTATATTTATTATGCCCTGAGAAGATTTCATTCTCAAGGCATTTTGGTGCAAGTGGTCCACTTACTTACTCACCTTGACTATGCCGGTTCTTATTAAACTAGGCCTCTATTTGTATTTCTTTCTAAATTGTCTTTAAGGTCTAAAACATATAGGACGCCTTGAGTATATTAGTCTTATAATATCAATGATATAATCCTTAATATTTATCACTTATTTAAATTTAAACTTTATAATCCAATTAAAGTACAATTTACTTACATCTCTTTCAAGTTCTATACTCAACACCTTCTCAAACTCTAGACTTGATTAATAAGTATACAAATTTGGATGTATTATTGTTGGATTAAGACTCATTAAAACCTTGATAACTTAGCAATACTTATGGGAGCCTTATATATGATTATCTAGTCTTTGATGAATATTTTCATACTTATTACATCACCAATTTGCTCAAGAAATTAACTTAGTATTAACTCTCTTGTAGGATTACATATAGGCCTGTTTAAAATTGAGAAAGGATTATTTATTTTGGATTCACTCTAGAATTTCCTTTGATTACTCTGATTGTCCTATCATTCAAATTTTAATAGTGATAAACCAATCTTTTGATCAATTTCTTAAGGACTTTGATCAATGGCTTCTCTACTCTCTTTAGGTCTGTTAGGCCTTACTCTGTCTACCTATAAGTGTTTTAAACCTAATTTCAATGAAAATTAGATTATAATATGGTTATAATTATGAATATAAGATTAATTAAAATTATTCCAAGATATTAATAAAGTTTCAACTTAGTTCTCAAGAAATATCTTCATAAAACCCACTTTTTCTGCCTTCCACATAAACCTATAGGTAGTTACTAACACATTCACCTATAAAATCCTCTATAAGGTCTATAATCTCATTAAAAAACCTATCTAACATATAAAACATATTGGAACATATAAATACAAAATTTTAGGAGATTTCACCTAGTAAAAATCAAATTGGAGGACCTTTTATAAGAAAAACCTTGTCTAGGGTTTTAACAATATTTATAAGACCCAAGAGCTTCTTAGGAATTTTTCATAAAGTTCAGGGGCTATTTTCATATACTTTCAATTATAAAACAATATTAAAAACCTCCCTCAACCTTTATAATTTCAAACTCAAACTCATACAAGGAATTTTTTATGTAAAATAAGACCTCTGTGTGTGTGACTGTAAGTGAAAATAGGGGTTTTAGTGGTTATGACTACCAAAACATAAAGACAAGTGCCAAATATTCACACAAAGATTGAAATATTATTACCAAGGACATAAATTAATGAAAACAATAATTCAAAGTTAAATTCTCTTAGATATTATTGTAAAAACATATGTACAAACCCTTATTATATAATGGTAGACTGTCCACAACCACGTAGTCATGAATGTATTGACCCTTTATTATTGTTCTAACCTTGAAATTCATTTTTAATTTTTTGTTTTCAATATTATCTAATGGAGGAATGAAATACAAGCTTATAATGGCCTAATTTAGCTCAATATTTTCTCTCAACTGCTCTAACTCAACATAACAAATTAACCTTATTAACATAATCCTTTAGTTACACTTACCTTATTTGAATTTTTGAATAATTATGATCGAGAGAGGGAATATGAAACCCATAAAAACGTATTTTACTCCTAATATAACTATGATAACTCATCAATGTTCCTTTATTATTTACAAATATTCACACATTTACTTTGAGTACATTAGAAATTTTAAATTTGGATTTTGGTGGGAAAACTTACCAAAGCCCTTTAAGTGACCTATAAAATGACTTATAGGACTTTAGAAAGGAATTTGTTTCTTAAATTGACTCCCTAAGACTTATAAAAACTCTTGTCATGTTAACTTGAAATACTCATAGTGATGCACCTACATTAGACTACTAATCTTGATAAATTTCATGATCTCCTGCTCATGATTCAATGCTTACCTTGGGCTTGTCATTATTCATTATTTTATACACTTTTAAAGTATCTTCTTCCTTTTGTATTTGTTAAATCTTCCTCCTAGATCAGAAAGTCTTATTTTCATAGATATTAATTGATGTAGACTTTCAGTATCTCCCATTGTGCACCCTCTTAGCTGTACTTTGGTGCCTTTGATTTGAAATTTGAATTCTTCTTGAATAACAACCTCCTATATGGTTTTATCAAAAAACATTTATTTATTACCATATAAGCATACTAAGTATCTTTCCTTCTTATTGTAGCCTTATTATGTTTGGGATTCCTATAAAATCAAAGTATCTCCTTCATTCATTCTTATACTTTTTATTTTCAATATCTCTCTACATTTCTTTGATGTACCTACACCTACATAGGAAGCAAACATATAATGGAAAATAACTTATTCATTAGGTCCTTGAGAATTATTCTTTGTCACCAAAATGACTACCAAATAGATGGCATCCAAGATCTGTAAGAAGGATTTCTTCTTGGCCTCTTGATTCTCCTCTCCTTATTCACATGGGCCATCTCTTTCATCTAAAACCTAATCATAATTATTTCAAATATCAATTAGATGTTTTTCATACATAAAATTCTTATTATCTCTCAAGACAATATCTTGTTCCTCATTCTCATTTTTTCCAACTTGGTCTTCACTCATGCTATCTTCATTATCATTTAGAATACCTTCACATAAGGAATCCTCTTTTTTCGTTCACCTTCATGCCACTTACTTGACATTTTTTTATATCATCTTCTGTATGATTATAAAATTTTAGAAATAGATATACATACATAAAATAAACTAATTCAACTCAAAATTCACAAAAAAACATCAATGAGAGAGAATAAAGAAGCAATCCAAATTTAATCAAAATACTCTTATGATCACCTTGATTCTTTGAATCTTCCCTCCAAGATCTTCAAATGTTTCTCCAAGAATAATTTGGTTATGTGATATTGAATTTCAATACAAGGTGGCTTAAAGAATTCAAATGGATGAAAGGGATAATTGGCTTGAGATGCACAACAAGGATTATGGATGCAATATGGTAGAGAGGATGAAGGTGATGTGAGATTGTATATTTTCCAATTAGTCTAACCAAGGACCTTTCTTGGTTATCTATAGGGGTGGTGGGGGGATTAAAAAGGAATTTTAAATTCTTTAGAATCCTCTATATTTAGAGGATTATAGATAAATGGAGAGATTAGAGGAAGTTTTTAGAGTTAGATAACTCTAGATTTTATTATGGATTAAGGAGGATTAGACTAGGGGTTTATATGGGATTAGAAAGAGGATTAGGTGAGGAATAAGGAGTAGGTTTGTAGGAAAACATATGAATAGGTTAGATAAGGGAGGTAGGTAATATGTTTTGAATTTAAAATTAACAAGTATTCAAGTGGTTATTTAATGAAGTAGGATTAATAGGTTAATGTATTATTAATGGAATAAATAATGGATTAATATAATGTGGGGTGTGTAGAAAGGCTATTATGGTGTGAGAAATATGTAGTGGGAAAGGGAGATTATATTATTATTTAGGAAAAGGGTTATTTATTTTAATGAAAATTAGTCGAGATAATTGATGAGTTTAGTTGAATAATTAAGGCGATCAGATTTAAATGTATACATATTCCATGGAAATATATTTTGTCACTTTAACTTTTGTATTGGAATCTTTTAAATGACCAATGTTTCTTATGGGAAACAATTTAGTTTATAATTTATTAGTCACCATATCCATATGCTCGCCAAAACAAATATGAGTTTTTAAGGATAAATCATTTACTTCATTGGCTGCAAAAATTATTTTTGAGTTGTAAACCAACACACATTCAACCTCATATTATTTTACCTACTTCAGGAAATCCTTTGTACTAGTCATCAACACTTATGAAATATCCTCCATTATTGTTCATTCTTTTTTTAGTGGGAGAAGTGTATGCTTTTCTCTTTTTTCTCAAAAGTATAGGTGTTTTTTTTCCATCATGAAGATATTTCATGCCATACTTCCATGTCATACATAGAAGAATATGAAAAGCATCAATTTTTACTACATCACATAATATCATATCTCTACAGCTTCCAATCTGGAAATCTAGTCTACACTATTCATTCACCAAAATTTGATGTCCATTTTGTAACCAGGACACCCTATAAGGAGTAGGATGAATAATTTTTTTAGATTTAACTTATTAACCATTTTAATAGACACCAAATTTTCAATATTTCCACCATAAATAATGACTTAAAAACATTAATGTTGTGCCTTGAAAGTATTTCTAAACAAACTCTTTCTTTATATTGATTTTGCATTTGACTCTTTTGGCTTAGGAAACACCTTATATATTAGCAATAATATTCTCCTTTTAGGTTTCTCATTTGAACCTACACTCTCTTTATCCTCAACTTGTAAAATATGATTAGTATGACCTTATGGCATACATTTGGACATTCAAAATATTTATGGCCAAATTCATGACATTTATAACCTCTACCTCAAAATAAAATTTCCTTACCTTCTAAATATGATGTCCTTATTTTGTAAATATGATCTTCTCTTGAAATTTGAACTTGATTTGAAGGGGTGATCTCTTTCTCTTCATAAATATGAATATTCTCACCATGCTAACTCTTGTTTATGAAATAGCTTATTCTGTCTCTTGGACTCCTATTTAACTTTTCCTCTTCCTTGAGTGCAAGCTAATAACTTCAATTATTCTAGGAGATAATATACTAATTTCATCCTGAATGCTAAAATTTAAACCATTGACATACCTATATACTTTCTCCATGTATTTTTCATTGTAAACTACCTTTATAATCATTATATAGAATTCTTCAATATGCTCTTTAACTGACAAGTCTTTTTGTTTCAAATTCTGAAGTTTCCTAAAAAGATTAATCTGATAATCTCTAGGCATAAACTTATCTTTAAGATTAGCCACCATCATAACCCATATTTTAATTTTATGCTTCCCTTTTATTTTTATCTCCTACTAAATTCCATCCCACCATAGGGATGCATGACCCTTGAGTCTTGTCATATCAAACTTCACTCTTTTATCCTCATCTACATTTTCATAATCAAAGTACTTGTATAGAGTAATTATCTAATATATTAATTCTTCTACATTAATATTTATATTATACATAGGAATTTATATTTTATGTTTAGAAATTACCTTAATGATTACCCTTATAAGTCTTTCCTCTATAATTTCTTGATCTTCTAATGCTGATGTATCTTCTTGTGGTTCCTTTTCATCATCACTGATGTAGCCTCTTGTAATACCCCTTCTTTGTGCCTTTTCCACTTCACGAAAGAATTATTTTTTGTTTCTCATATCCATCATAATTTAATCTTATGTTTATTTTATTTTTTGACTATTTTAACACATTTAATCCTAAGTTCCATCTCTATAAGCTTGTCTTCAACAACTTGATACCTTTTTCTTCAAATCTTCTTCACAAGTCTTTATTCCTCAACCTGCTTTCTCTCTTTCAATTACCTTACCCTAAAGTAAAGTCAAATACTATTTATATTATTATTTATCTCAGATATTCTAAGCTTTGATATCACTTGGTGTAAGTGGTACACTTACTCACCTTGACTATGCCAATTCTTACTAAACTAGGCCTCTATTAGTCTTTCTTTCTGAATCATCTTTAAGGTCTAAAATAAAAAGGATACCCCGAGTATATTAGTATTATAATATCAATGACATAATAATTAAATTTTTTCACTTATTTTAATTTGACATTTATAATTTAATTAAAGTATAACTTACTTAGCTCTCTTCCAAGTTCTATACTCAACACCTTCTCAAACTCTAGCCTTGATCAAGAAGTCTACACGTTTGGATGTAGACTTCTTATGGGAAACAATTCAGTTTATAATTTATTAGTCACCATATCCATATGCTCACCAAAACAAATATGAGTTTTTAAGGATAAATCATTTACTTCATTGGCTGCAAAAATTATTTCTGAGTTGTAAACCAACACACATTCAACCTCATATTATTTTACCTACTTCAGGAAATCCTTTGTACTAGTCATCAACACTTATGAAATATCCTCCATTATTGTTCATTCTTTTTTTAGTGGGAGAAGTGTATGCTTTTCTCTTTTTTTCTCAAAAGTATAGGTGTTTTTTTTCCATCATGAAGATATTTCATGCCATACTTCCATGTCATACATAGAAGAATATGAAAAGCATCAATTTTTACTACATCACATAATATCATATCTCTACAGCTTCCAATCTGGAAATCTAGTCTACACTATTCATTCACCAAAATTTGATGTCCATTTTGTAACCAGGACACCCTATAAGGAGTAGGATGAATAATTTTTTTAGATTTAACTTATTAACCATTTTAATAGACACCAAATTTTCAATATTTCCACCATAAATAATGACTTAAAAACATTAATGTTGTGCCTTGAAAGTATTTCTAAACAAACTCTTTCTTTATACTGATTTTGCATTTGACTCTTTTGGCTTAGGAAACACCTTATATATTAGCAATAATATTCTCCTTTTAGGTTTCTCATTTGACCCTACACTCTCTTTATCCTCAACTTGTAAAATATGATTAGTATGACCTTATGGCATACATTTGGACATTCAAAATATTTATGGCCAAATTCATGACATTTATAACCTCTACCTCAAAATAAAATTTCCTTACCTTCTAAATATGATGTCCTTATTTTGTAAATATGATCTTCTCTTGAAATTTGAACTTGATTTGAAGGGGTGATCTCTTTCTCTTCATAAATATGAATATTCTCACCATGCTAACTCTTGTTTATGAAATAGCTTATTCTGTCTCTTGGACTCCTATTTAACTTTTCCTCTTCCTTGAGTGCAAGCTAATAACTTCAATTATTCTAGGAGATAATATACTAATTTCATCCTGAATGCTAAAATTTAAACCATTGACATACCTATATACTTTCTCCATGTATTTTTCATTGTAAACTACCTTTATAATCATTATATAGAATTCTTCAATATGCTCTTTAATTGACAAGTCTTTTTGTTTCAAATTTTGAAGTTTCCTAAAAAGATTAATCTGATAATCTCTAGGCATAAACTTATCTTTAAGATTAGCCACCATCATAACCCATATTTTAATTTTATGCTTCCCTTTTATTTTTATCTCCTACTAAATTCCATCCCACCATAGGGATGCATGACCCTTGAGTCTTGTCATATCAAACTTCACTCTTTTATCCTCATCTACATTTTCATAATCAAAGTACTTGTATAGAGTAATTATCTAATATATTAATTCTTCTACATTAATATTTATATTATACATAGGAATTTATATTTTATGTTTAGAAATTACCTTAATGATTACCCTTATAAGTCTTGGCTCTATACTTTCTTGATCTTCTGATGCTGATGTATCTTCTTGTGGTTCCTTTTCATCATCACTGATGTAGCCTCTTGTAATACCCCTTCTTTGTGCCTTTTCCACTTCATGAAATAATTATTTTTTGTTTCTCATATCCATCATAATTTAATCTTATGCTTATTTTATTTTTTGACTATTTTAACACATTTAATCCTAAGTTCCATCTCTATAAGCTTGTCTTCAACAACTTGATACCTTTTTCTTCAAATCTTCTTCACAAGTCTTTATTCCTCAACCTGCTTTCTCTCTTTCAATTACCTTACCCTAAAGTAAAGTCAAATACTATTTATATTATTATTTATCTCAGATATTCTAAGCTTTGATATCACTTGGTGTAAGTGGTACACTTACTCACCTTGACTATGCCAATTCTTACTAAACTAGGCCTCTATTAGTCTTTCTTTCTGAATCATCTTTAAGGTCTAAAATAAAAAGGATACCCCGAGTATATTAGTATTATAATATCAATGACATAATAATTAAATTTTTTCACCTATTTTAATTTGAAATTTATAATTTAATTAAAGTATAACTTACTTAGCTCTCTTCCAAGTTCTATACTCAACACCTTCTCAAACTCTAGCCTTGATCAAGAAGTCTACACGTTTGGATGTCTTCTTAATAGATTTAAGACTTAAGAAAACCTTGATAAATTATCAATAATTATGGGACCCTTATATATTATTATCAATTCTTTGATGATTTCTTTCATACCTATTACATCACGAATTTGCTCAAGAACTTAACTTAGTCTTAACTCTATTGTAGGATTACATACAATCACGTTTAACCTTTAGAAAGGATTATTTATTTTGGTTTCACTATATAGTTTACTTTGATTGATCTGATTATCCTATCACTCAATTTATAATAGTGAGAAATCAATCTTCCTATTAGTTTCTCAAGGACTTTGATCAATGGCTTCTCTACTCTCTTTAAGTCTGTTAGGCCTAACTTTGTCTGGCTAAAGGGGTTTCAACCCAATTTCAATGGAAATAATATTATAATAGGGTTATAATTATTCATAAAATATTAATTAAACTTATTTAAAATTATTAACACAATTTTAACTCAGTTCTCAAGAAATATCTTCACAAAACCCATTTTTTCTACCTTCCGCATAGTCACCTACAAGTAGTTACTAACACAATCACCTATAAAATACTCTATAAGGTATATGAGCTCATGAAAAAACCTAAAGAAAATTTAAAACATATTATATCATCTAAATACAAATTTTTAGGATATTTCACTTAGTATAAATCAAATTGGAGGACTTTTTCTAAGAAAAACCCTATCTAGGGTTTTAACAATATTTGTAGGACCTGAGAGCTTCTTAAGAATGTTTCATAAAATTTAGGAGATATTTTCATACACTAAAACTTATTAAATAGTCTTAAAAACCTTTCTCAACTTCTAAAATTTCAAACTTGAACTCTTACAAGGAATTTTACATAAAATAAAACCTTTGTGTGTGTGACTATAATTGAAAACATGGCTTTTGGAGGTTATGACTACCAAAGCATCAAGATAAGTGCCAAATCCTCACGAAAAGATTGAAATATTATTAATAAGGAAAAAAATTATTTAAAACAATAATTCAAAGCTAAAATCTCTTGGATATTATTTTAAGAACATATGTACATACCTCTTATTATATAATGGCAGACTGTCTACAAACACATAATCATGAACGTTTTAACCCTTTATGATTGTTATAGACTTGAAATAATTATTAATTTATTATTTTGAATATTATATAATGGATTAAGATAAATATGAGATTATAATGGCCTAATTTGGCTCAATATTCTCTCTCAACCACTCTAACTCAACATAACAAACTAACCTTATTAACACAATCCTTTAGTTACACTTAACTTATTTAACTTTTTGGATAATTTTGACTAAGAGAGGGAATAAAGATCCCATATAAACATAATATAATCCTAAGATACCTATGAAAACTCATCAATATTCCTTGATTCATTACAAATATTCACATATTTACAATGAGTACATTCAAAATTTGAAATTTCAATTTTGGTGGGAAAACTTACCAAAGCCCTTAGCTAAAATATAAACTAACTTATAGGACCTTTATCAAGGCATTTGTTGCTTTAATTGACTTGATATAAATTATACACACTCTCAACATGTCAACTTGACACACTCACAATGATGCACTTGCATCACATTTCAAATTGCTTTTACATTAACCAATTATAATGCATAATATGGGACTCATTGTAGGGATTTGCTTCATAGTATAGTGGAACATTAAATAATTAAATATTTATGGAGATTAATCATTGATAATCAATTAGGTTATAGACCAACATAAAACAAAGGATGATAAGCTTATTCCCTATGAAGGCATGGTTGATAACCTCAATCAAAACTTTAAATGTATCCATTTTAAACAAATACCAAGAGCCAAAAATAGATCCAATGATGCCATGGAAACCATTAGGTCATTCATAGGAATATATTCCAATGTCCATGAATATTAGTTTCTTATTTAAAATATTCTCATGATAGCTTAAATTAATCTTGACATTGAAATGGTATGTGATATTATTGGTCCCAATTTCGCTTGGTACCAAGATGTATACACCTACCTCTAAGACCAAATTCTTCCCGTTGACCTATCATATAACCAACATAAGTGATTTATTCATAACACATCCCATTACACTTTAGTTAGTATTACGCTCTATTAGAGAGGCTATGATAAGATGTTACTTTGATGTTTAAAATCAAGTGAATTTGAATTAACACTTAAATATGTGCATTAAGGGATTTATGTGGCCCATACAAGAAAAATGGTCCTTGCAAAGAAACTCCTTAGGAAATAATACTATTCAACCACAATGGAATTAGAATCATGTGCTCATGTTAAGAAATGCCTTGCTTGTCAAAAACATGGTGATTTAATTCATGTTCCTTCATGAGCACTTCAACCTATCACTACTCCTTGGCCATTTTATACATGGGGACTCAATATCATAGGTAAGATAAACCCCACTTCTTCTAATGGCCATAAGCATATCCAAGTACCACTAAGTATTTTACTAAGTGGGTTGAGACAATCCCTCCACATATGTTATTGGTATAGATCTCCAAATTCATTGTGAACCATCTCATCTATCATTATGGTATTCTCTCTTCCATTTTATTTGATACTGATAATTCATTTAAGAAAAAAGATGTGAAAACCCCTATTACCATTTTAATATCAAACACAACTAGTAAAATCCCTCAAGGTAATGGCCAAATTAAGTTATAAAATAAGATAATTATCACAATTATTAATAATATTATCAATAAAGTTGGCCATGGTTGGCAGTTACAATTATTCCCTATCTTATGGGCCTACCTACAAGTATACACATGCCTATAGTTGAAATACCCTACTCTTAAGTTTTTATTATGAGTCTATATTTTTTATTGAGATTGAGTTTCCCTCTCTAAACATGTCATGATAGGGTATCATTGATGATGAAGAGTGTAGAGTAGCCAAGATACAAGAGCTGAAATTCTTGGATGAGAAATTGATGTCTACCTTGAGTCATTTCAAAGCATATTAGAATCAATTATACCATATTTATAAAAAAAAAAATCATTCCTAAATAGTTTGAAGAGAGTGATATTATATTGAAAGAGAGTCAAGAAAATATAATGCAAAAGATGAGAAGAAAGGCAAATTTGAGCTAAATTGTCTTGGTCATTTCATTATCACAACAAACTATGGTTTTGGATCATACATTTTGGCTACATTAGAGGGCTACGAGCTAGATGAGCATATGAACATTATGCATCTCAAACATTTTTATGCTTAACTTGATTAAACATTGTCTATGATATCCCCTGCTTGGGGGTTATTCCCTTCACAATATTTTCCCCTTTCTTTTATTTTCCATTATTGAGTCAAACTATTTTTTATCCCATATCCTATTACCATATTGATCTTGATTAAAACCTACATATACTAAAATAATATTTTTAAGGCAATTCAATAAGCCGTTCAGATGTGGTCATCATCAACACATCATTACAAATGTAATTTTAGGACATCATAATGCTTCATCATGATTTTCCTGATTAGTAGTCCTTGATATAGATTATTTTAGCTCTTTGATGATCCTTCTCTTCATTCCATGTCAATTTTATTAGATATTAATTTATTATTGAGTGGTAGTCCCTCTGCCTCCCACACTTTTTTTAGTTTTATACCATTGATGTTAGTTTAGTTGTTGTTTGAGCCCCTAACTAAAGTTGTTTTTCCTTTGCTAGATGTTTTATTGTACATTTTTTAATACTTTCCTATATATGATACTTATAAAATACTCATATATATCTTATTCCCAAAAAACAACAAAAACATTGAAAAGTATAAAATTCCTAAAAATATAAACATTCAGAAAAGGCCTCATATCTCCAAAAGGGATATAAAGCCATAAAATATTTGTGTAGTTTGTCATCATATTTTCTAGTGGATCTTCCTCTTGGTTCTGTTCTGGTGAAAATATTGGAGTGTCATGTGGAGAATCCTCCCCTTTATATTGAACATATCACGATGGGGAAAAATCTTATCAAAATCATGACTTCTCTATTCCACTCAATAACATCTAATCATTCAATTACATTTTGATTATCCCATTCCCTTAGGTATTTGAATATGTCTTGGGTGGGTATCTTTCATTCCAACATGATCATTTTGAATGAACATTGTCATTCATTACAATATCATTTCTAGGAGAAATACATTAGTTTGAGGTCCACACAGATTATGTAGGCAAACTTGACTACATAGGGTAGCTTAGGCCAGCTTGGCCACTATCATTCCCATTTTTATTTCCTCCTTATTTTTAATGCTCTCTCTATTTTGAGAGTTATTCTCATTTATGATGTTTCCATTTTGTAAGTTATTCCTATATATGATCTCACCATTTTATGATCTATTCCCTTATCTTACTTCTCTAAAATTTTTGTTCTAAAGTCATTATCATCACTTTTATTCACTCCCATTTTTGGGACAATTACATCAGCCTGAGTTCTATGCATGGGGAATTCAGGGTTAGCTCAGCCACTTGTTATTTTCTTCTCCCATCCCCCTTAAGTCCAATTTATCACATCATAATATATAAAATCCTATAGCACTAGAGGAAAAATACAAGAGAAACATCTTATTATCACATTCACACACCAATGGTTCTTTATTTTATTATAACCTTTTAGTTGTGTTTTTTTGTTTCATTAGATTTTCTTACTTGCTTATATATTTATTTAATTATATTGTTTGTTTTTGTTTAGTACATTATGTTTTTACACTTTGGTATCGATTATTCATATCTTAATCTCAAGTTGTTTAAATTTGTATCTAAATTAATTTTGGTCTGTCTTTGTTTCATACATTATATTTTACACTTAGGTCTTGATTATTCCTATCTTGATTTTGAGTTGTTAGTATTTGTCTATAAACTAGTCCAGACAAAAGTTACAAAAATGTTATCATTATTCATTTTATAATATTGATGCATACTATCATGTGTAAAAGTAAAAATCACATACATGATAAACTTATATGTCACATGAAAAGACAATATCCCCATTCATAATGAGTACATGTGTTCTTATGCAAAAATTAGAACATCATCAAATTTTTCATAATCAAAATAAAATAAATAAATAATATGGCTACATATGTGATAAATCATGACACATATCTATGAATGAGAATATTAAACTAGACATAAACATTTTACATCATGATTAAATGCTAAAACATCATCAAAATCAATTGCATTAGCTATCTAGATCAAGTACAACATCATCATGGAAATTAAAAACAATAGAATCATGATAAAAAAATATAAATCCACATCAATATTAAATATATAATCTACACCATGATTCACCATCCATGAAATCAAAAACAACTTTGTATCAATCGAATGAACTGAATAAAATCCCATTTTCTTCCTTTCGAGGTCCCGTCCTTCAAAATTATTTTTTGACCAATCCATTAAGGGGGCATCCTGGGCATCCCATTTATTATTTGGGGCATCTTTATGAACTTGTTTTTTGTAAAATTAAACAAAAATAAACAAAACATGAACATATTCTTCTTCAATCATTACAAAATCATTTTAAACAACTTTTTCATTATTTGAAAAGCTGTTTCTTCATCTAGTTACTCACAACATTCTTTCAAATAGGAAAAATATTTAGATACTCCACCTTCATCACTTTCAAGTTGAATTTGTAAATCAAAATGAATTTCTGTAATAATATGTAAAATAGATTAGAAATCACTGAAATACCCAAATTTTCCCACACACTTGACATACATATTATAAAATGTATTAAGGCATCTATGATTTAGGAAATGCATCATATTTAATCATCAACTTTGTTTAATTCATCTCGAGTGAATTTGTGACTTTGCAAGGGATGTTTTGGATTACTTACGTTGAACAATTATTGGAATTTCAAAATTCACATCATTTGGGATTAAGTTAATTAACCTTTGTTAATTAACCTAATCTTCCTTTAATGGGAAATTCAATAGCTTTTGAAATTTATTATTTTTATAAATTCATTAATTAGATTTATGAGATCAAGATTTTAAGCAATGGATTTGATTATGTAATTTATATCAAAATTAAGAGCCAATAAGATTACAATGCAAACAAATTAATCATTCATATCAACATTTTAACCTAAAGCCAAATGCTCTAAATCCGATTTAACAAGGACTAAATGACCATAGATGGAGGATTGTTACCATATAATCAGATTTTTGATAGCATGTATTGGCTTAACTCTTGACAATGGATATCATATACTGGCTCATGATATTGGCATGATGATTCCTTTATTATATATAACACTGGAAGTTCATGGGTTTTATAGTTTCTCTCCTTTGTTTGTAATGGAGGGAATCATGGATTTAAATAAGAAATAAAGGGAGATTTTCTAATGAATTAAAAATTCATCAGAAGCCTCTAGAGAATAAAAATCTAGAGGAGGGAATTATAAAAAATTTAAAATTCCTTAAAATTCTCTAGTGAGATAAATCCCTAGAGAAGGAGAAGGGTGGTAGAGAGTTATAGATTCCATTAGAGAATATAATGATGATTAGGGGAAGATTAAAATATATTAGAAGAAGATTTAAGTGAGGAGTGGGGGGCAGGCTTGTAGGAAAGCCTAAGAGTAGGTAGATAGGTGGGATATTATTTTAAAATTCAAAATATATTAGATAAGTAGAATTAAGATATAAGTGGGATTAATTAGAATAATTAATGAATAAATGGGAATGGGTAAAGCTAGTATGATGAATAATAATGAAGGGGGATGTTAGATAAATGACAAGGGTGATTATTAAGACAAATTAGATGAAGTTAAACAAGATTAGTGTCAAAATTAGCAAGCTAACAAAGGCATGAAAATTTATGTACATACATTTTGACCCTCTTTGAAAGGGAATTGTGACTAAATGAAGTAGAAGTAATGGTCTTTTAAAGAAGAAATAAACTAATGGATGAATGTTAGTAAATGATGTTAGTGGACGTGATTCCCCCTCAAGGGTAAAATCAAGGAGGAAGGAGGTGGATGTCTACTCAAAAGAGGAAATAAGGGGTGGGATGTGTGAAGAGGTAAGGGGTTGGAATGATATATGTGCGACTAATCATAAGCATTGAGCTATAAAATGATGATGCCCCTGACAAAGACCTATACACAGGGAATAGAAATGACTATGTCATGGTTGTCAACATATCCCAAGTGGGAATCAATTATAACATAATGATGATAAAAGGTCAAATTTTGACATATCCAAAGTAAGGCACATGCCAAGGAGAGTTTTAGATTAAAATGATAGGGGTCTCAAGATTTTGACTTATCCTAAGAAAGGACACATGCCCATGTGATTTACATACCAAGAAGATAAAGGTCATGAGTTTTAGACAAATCCCAAGAAAGGACACATACTAAAAGAGCATCAGGCCAAAATAATATAATGAAATTGATAAGATTAATGATGGGTGTAGCTCAAAACTACATTTGAGAGATATGATGAAAGAGATGAGAGAAGAAACAATATGATTGTATGACAAAAATATGAAGGGGAATAATTGGCATTTAATTCATTGAATCAATGAGCCATAATGTGATTAATAGTGATAACACCCCTAGAAAGGACACATGAAAGGGAGTGAGAGATAATAATAAATTTGATATCTTAGTCATGCCCCAAGTGAAGAATGAAATTGTAAACTTTAAATGACGAATTAACTAATTAGTGATAATGGATGACTAATGGAAGAAAGGATGGATGTTATGATTTTTCAGGCCTAATTGATAGGTGTAGGTGATTGATGAAAATCTTAGGGAGATGATTGCAGGGATGGTGATTGATCAATATACCAGTTGATTAATGATTGATATTATAGCTTAAGGTTTTGACTAATGCAAGACTTTGGGATGATGAGGGACAAGAGATGTGATGATGAATGATGGTAAAATAGGAGAGAGTGGCTAAGATAACCTTAGACGTGTTATGTGACTAAACACTACCTACATAATTTGAAAAGACCTTAGACCATTATGGTTTAGACTAGATGAGAAATGACAAGAAAGACTAGAGGATAAGGATGATAATCACTATTAGAGATGTTAGTTTCTAGATATAAGATGTGGCTTAGATTTTAGACATAAATGATTAGGATAAATTATGTGATTGGGTTAGATAGGTTAATGATCAACTGATGGATATAGACTTGATGATTAGACAATTAGGTGATTTGATGATTAAGCATGTGACATAGGATAGGATAAATGATGAGTGTAGTCTATTGTCAAGACATAATTGACATGATAATCCTCATCATAGTATATGTAATCTAATGGAAATATAACACTAAGAAGTGTACCCCATGACATAAGTATGACCAAGAGGACGTTGTGCCAAAGTGAATGATTATAAAAAGGACAAATGATGAACTTAGCATAGGGCACCCAAAAATTTTAGTTTAACTTTTTTGGCTCCATCATGGTATCCTTTTTCATTGAAACCTTGATGAAAGAGACATGATTCATGATTAATTAAAATACTAAGAAAAGTAGACAAACATAGATAAGGAAAAAAACATATGTAAATATATACATGATAAAAGACATGTAAACAATTTAAACAACATAGAGCATACAAATAACATAAATAAGTATCTACATAGAGATGTATTGTGACTAGTGTCTTGTTTGTTATCCTGATGAGAGTTGACAAGATGATTGATAAAGTGATGAGTTAAACTAAGTTGGTCATGATGATGTGAATTTAGATTAAGGTTATATAATTGGATAAGGGTATGGATTTGGAGTATACTAGTGACTTATATTAGGATAAGGTTATGTATAAGGACTTAGATGTCAAGATTAAGACATATGATAAGGCAAGATGACAAAAAAATAAGACTAATAGGACATAAGACAAGGTAAGATGACATGGATAACTTATGATGTAGGATAAGATGACCATGATACTTAAGAAATATGACAAAACAAAAAAAGATAAGAAAACTTAGATGTTTTGGGTTTTATAGATTTTATAATTTTTAGGGTTTTTGGAATATTTCAATTTTTAGGGTTTTTTTGGGATATATATGTAAACTATACAATTAGGGTTACTAAAAAGAGAATACCAAACCTAGAAATCATGATTAATATGGATGGAATAATGGATGGGATGACAAAAGGATGAGGGTGAGGATGAAAAGGAGATGATAACTAAGGAATAATGGACTATAGATCACTAATGACCACATCATAAAAGAACCAAATATATAGTTGCTTGAGTGTTCATTAAAGGATATGCCAAGATGATTCTATAACATGTATCAAGACACATTTTAATCCCTTAAAAAAATACAGTCTAGAGGAAAATATGGACATAATAGGATGCACAATATGATGGCATATGATGGGTATAAAAAATGGATAGAGGGATAAGATAGACAAGGATGACATGGATGTGATTGATAAGGGATATTATGTGGATGGAATGAATTTACCCCGAAGTGTTGAGATACAATGAAAATAATAGACTATTTTACCATGATGATGAAAATTGGCTTTCATCATGATACTTTACTAAGGTGCCTAGTTTTCATAATTGGATGAATGGTATTTTTTGGCATCTCAACTTATTAGAAATGGGTAAGATGCAAGTTACAAACTTTATTATGATATTTAACCAATGACTATTCTAGAGATATGAGATACTAGGATCATGTTATTAATGATGGATGTATTGGTGTCCTTGTGACCTTCATTGACTCTTGATTGAGACCTTACCAGATATCTAGACTAGGTGTCTTTGTCACACATATGAGAGATAATGTTGTCTAGAAGGTGATGTGAGGTATGGATTGGATTAGATATTGATGTTTATGGGGGTGAATTTGACTTGAATGGATGATAAGATCATAATGCAGAGGTGTGATGGGTGATTGGGAAGTGGGACTAGCAGTCACACACACTATTAGAGATGTTGGACATCTCGTATTTGATTGGTGTCATATGACAAAAGACTATAAGAGATATGAGACACCTTGAATTTTTAATTCATATTTGATCTAATTATTTTAAATATTATCAACCATCTTGATATTAATCTTGACAAGGAGTTGATCCTAAAATTAAATTGGCCTTTGACTACCCCCTAGTGCTTGATTTTGGGCTTCACTAGAGGAATTGGATATTTGACTCGATAGATGAAATATATTTTGAATTTGATGGTCCCCTAGTGCCTCAAAAAGTGTTTCACTAGGGGAAGATACTTTTTGATTAAGTTGATGAATTGACTTTTCTTGATTTTGACTTGTTAGATCAAAGGTGGTTTGATCATCATGAAGACTTATTGAATATGATCTTGAAACTTTATATTTCTGGGACATGTTATTTTAATTGGGGAAGAGTCCAACGATGTATGTTCCTATTCATACTGTTAGGAACCCCTTATCCAATAGAAGCACAATTGATTACTTTCTTATAAGCAATTAAACACGGAATTATACCAGAATGATTAAATAACTAGAAACTTGAGACAACAAAGAATTTGAGAGACAATACACACTCTTGTATTAAATATTACTAGAAGAAAATACAATAAGGAAGATGCCACTTCTTCCTCCACCTCAAAGGCTTGCCACACCTCAAGAACTTCTTCCCTCTCTCTCTTGCTCAACATAACAAACTCAACAGCCTGAGTTATTATCCCCTCCTTGAATAATTCAGCTGATCTTCTTGACCATACACCTGTAGATCTCCTTGACCTTGCTTCAATGCTTCAATGCTTTAATTGCTTGCTTCAATTACAATACATGCCTCATGGGTCTTTATATAGAATCCCATGCATACAAAAATAGAACTCTAACTACAATAATTAGACACACAGCTCGTGACTATAATTAGTCATTTAACATGCAAACACTCACTTCACTTAACTGACTATTCGTCAACAACAGTTCTAGAACACACATGTGACTGACGCCAGTCCTTGCTTGCCTAGTGCTGCTGACATTGGCTGACTAGCTACCGATGCCAGTTGCCTTCTACACTGGTAATGATCGACATCGGTCATGCTGCCAACGCCGGTACTTCTAGATCTTCAGCAACCTCTTGTTTCTTCGTGTCTACAACAGTTTGAAGCTTTTAGCTCCACACCTTAATAATATCCCACTTGGAGATAAATAGCTATAACTGTACCTATACCTGTACACCATCTATTTTGTTCCCTTAGCTTTGTATCCCTCTTCAAAGTCACTCTTGAAGACCAACCACCACACAAACTTGTGATGCCATACCTGTCACTTATGCCAAAAGAATTTCGCTGCTCCCAAATTCTTCATGACATACTTCTAAACCAACTCTACCCTTAGCTCAAAAAACTCCCTGTATATGAAACCCTACAACAAGCAACACAATACAGTAACAGGATAATGTAGCTAATATTATCCAACCTGGTAAAGATAAAATACAATGGTCAAACCTCCATTGTCCTGCAGCCTAATCAAGACCATATACCATAGCCTTCTGTCTCACGTGTCCATCCAGTCTCTTCTCTAATATGGGAATCCATTCCTCATCCAGTGCTTCCTTTCAGCTGACAACTCTACCAACAAATACCTATTTGGTTCTTTTCCAAGGACTCACACTCCTCATCCATGCCAAGCTCACACTGTTTCTAGATTCTACCTGCATTGCTTCTTCCATCTTTCTAGTTCTTGACCATCAGTAAGCAATATAAAGAAGGTGAACAATGAATATGAGGTTCACTTACCCTTTTTTACCTCCATATGGGTTTTTGAGACTCCTTGATAGCTTGCTGTCCACCCAACATCCGTTTTAGTGACCGATCTCAGCCATCTCCCAGTCTGCTCCTGATTGATGTCAGTTCCCTACACTGACCCTAACTGCCGACATCATTTCCCTAGCTGACATCAGTGTTCCCCCTACCGACATTGGTCCCTGCCTAACCAAAGTCAGACTTCTCTGCCTGACTCTATCGACCCTGCTGGTTTGCACATGACCGATGTCGGTATTTGCCTGACCGACGTCGGTCCCAAGTGACAGTGTCTGTGTGTTCCTGTAAGTGATGAAATTTTCATCCATGAGCTCATCTTGGATCAAACCTTTGTCCATACTACCCTACTCAGATTTATTCAGCCCCTGTGACTGATCTCTGTCCTTCATCTCCTCCATAAACACTAAGGCTTCTTTGTTCCTGTCAAAAGCATCAAATTTCCTTTTTCTGCAATGAACTCTATCTATACTTTCTAAATTTGAACACATACTTTTTGAATCAAGAATGTCCATTCCCTTCTTATTCATGTGACCAAGCCTATTAAGCCACATCTTCGAATCTACAGCTAAAGTAGATAAACCAGAAGTAGAATCAGCAATACAAGTAGATAGATAAAGAGTATCTACTTTCTTACCTCTTGCTAAAACAAGTGCTCCCTTGGTAACTTTCCAAGAATCCACTATGAGAGTTAATGTGCATCCCTCATCACCCAACCTTCCTATAGAAATCAAACTCTACTTCAGAACTGGGACATGCATGACCTCTTTCAACACCCATGTGTTGTCCATCTACAATCTCAGTTGCACTTTCCCTTTGCCAACTATTTGACAAGGTGTACCATCCCCTAAGTAAAGCACTCCAAAGTCTCCCTGTTCATACTCATGAAACAAATCTCTATTTGGGGATGCATGAAAAGAAGAACCAGAATCTAAAATCCAAGATCCTACCTGACTATCCAAAGAAAGTATGAGAGCATCCTGTACCATAATATTTGCATCCTTTGCTTCTTCATTACCTACATGTTGATTCTCTTTATCCCTCAACCAACACTCCTTCTTTGTATGTCCTTTATTTCCACAAAACCAGTAGGTAACACCTCTGGACTCGGATCTCCCTCCCACCTTCGACCTTGATTTCCCTTGCTCAACCTTCTCCCTTTACCTTCCCCTACTTTTTGCACTTAGAGCATTCCCTGATGATTCACTTGTGCTTCTCCTGCATATTTTTTCATTCAAGATTACACTCACAACATCATCAACTCTTAAGATTTTAGAAGTAGATGCATAATTACTTACTGCCATAACCAAACTATCCCAACTTTCAGGCAAAGAACATAAAATCAAGAGAGCCTTTACCTCATCATGAAAAATAATATTGACTGAAGCTAACTGGTTTACCAAACCATGGAAATCACTAAGATGAGTATGTACTAATCCACCTTCCTGTATTTGCAAAGTAAATAGCTGCTTCATAAGAAATACCTTCTTAGAAGCCTAGGGCTTTTCATATAAATTTGCCAAAGACTTTATCAGCTCTTTCGTTGTCTTACACTGTGATAAGTTAGAAATCACAAACGATGCAAGGCTCAACCTTATGGAACCGAGAGCCTTTCGATCAAGAACACTCCATTCTTCATCCTTCATATTTGTGGGATTGCATGCAACCCCACCCAATGGTAAGTACAAATCCTTTTGATATAGATAATCCTCTATCTGCACCCTCCAATGTTGATAATTCTTGTCGTTAAACTTCTCCATTCGTAGCTTACTTTCTTCTACCATTACTAAACTCCAACTCAATCAGAAACCCTGTGAATGAATTGTAATAAAAAAATAATAACCTGCTCCCTACAAACTGTAGCTCTGATACCAACTGTTAGGAACCCCTTATCTAATGAAAGCACAATTGATTACTTTCTTATAAGCAATTAAACATGGAATTATACCAGAATGATTAAGTAACTAGAAACTTGAGACAACAAAGAATTTGAGAGACAATACACACTCTTGTATTAAATATTACTAGAAGAAAATACAATAAGGAAGATGCCACTTCTTCCTCCACCTCAAAGGCTTGCCACACCTCAAGACCTTCTTCCCTCTCTCTCTTTCTCAACACAACAAACTCAACAGCCTGAGTTGTTATCCCCTCCTTGAATACTTCAGCTGATCTTCTTGACCTTACACTTGTAGATCTCCTTGACCTTGATTCAATGCTTCAATGCTTTACTTGCTTGCTTCAATTACAATACATGTCTCATGGGTCTTTAAATAGAATCCCATGCATACAAAAATATAACTCTAACTACAATAATTAGACACACAGCTTGTGACTATAATTAGTCATTTAACATGCAAACACTCGCTTCACTTAATTGACTGTTCATCAATAGTAGTTTTGGAACACACAGGTGACCGACACCGGTCCCTGCTTGCCTGGTGCTGCTGATGTTAGCCAACTAGCTGCTGATGCCGGTTGCCTTCTGTACTGGTAATGACCGACGTCGGTCATGCTGCCTACGCCGGTACTTCAAGATCTTCAGCAACCTCTTATTTCTTCGTGTTTGCAATAGTTTGAAGCTTTTAGCTCCACACCCTAATAATTGACTTTGATGGTCCCCTAGTGCCTCAAAAAGGGTTTCACTAGGGGAAGACACTTTTTGATTAAGTTGATGAACTGACTTTTCTTGATTTTGACTTGTTGGATCAAAGGTGGTTTGATCATCATGAAGACTTATTGAATATGATCTTGAAACTTTATATTTTTGGGACATGTTATTTTAATTGGGGAAGAGTCCAACGATGTATGTTCCTATTCATACCTATTGAGGGAGGTGATTAAATGATCACTGAAAGGAAGAAAAGGATTTATGATGGGTGAAGGTGCAGGGGATGGTATGATGAGGTCAATGAGTGGTGTTGGGGTAATATAGTCCTCATAGAGGTCTTAGGAGACCCAATTTTGACATCAAATAAAACCTACTCAAGATCGATAAAAGGATTACTAAGACTATTTGTAGGACACACATTTGAGGTAGGATCATATTCATCGATTGATAAAGCTTTTAATAACTCTATTATGACTTCATCATCTTGGTTGAGATCAAAATATATGCCTTGTGATTGGTTGACATCTAAATTAGAGGTAATCTCAAATAGGTATATGTCATCATGAACTATAATATCTATGAAGGATGATGTTTCTAATGAGGAATTTGATTTGGATACTAGTGTTAAACATGATCCTAAAGTAGATAAGACTAGTGTTGAGTCCAATACTGACTCTGATGTATATATATGAAGATTATAGTAGAGGAATTATTATTTGTAAGTGAACTCTCAATGTGGGGTCTTTGATGTGATGATGAAGAGATAATGGATTTGACAAAGATAATCCCATGGAAGAAGGACTCATGAGAGATGGGAGGACTAGGTTTATGAGAAATGGACTCATCATTTATGAAAGATTTATCAAAGATAGGTGTACCATAGAATATGGACTTTGTTTCTTAACATTGGATTGAAAAGGGAAGGGTTTGATCTTGATCAAGAATGGAATCTTGGCATACCTCTTCTTGTTCATCCTCAGTTCTAGATTCATCTGATTCATTCTTGATTTCAAGGTCACCACAGTCTATGAGGTCTTGAACAAAGTTTTAAAAAGTGTGACATTAATTAATGGTATGCCCCCAAGTTTAATTATATATAGTAGTGGTTATATTTATACTAAGATGGCTTAGGCTTGGAAAGATTAAGATGCCATATGGGTGGATAAACCATCATCTTGGTAAAAATAAGTTGTTGGAAGAGGGATTCTAAGGATATAGGAAGAGGAGTATAGGGCCTCTCTTCACTTATTGACTTGGGTGATGAAGCATTAGACTTTAAATTAGATGGTTGTTTATGTGATTGGGTGGGTATAATAGTATTAAAAGGTGTTACTAGGGTAGGATTCCCTTTTCTAGTGTAATAAGGGATATATGATTGGTTATGACTAGTGGATGGAAGGTTTGAATGGGACTAGGTGGTATGGAGTCTAGGAGTAGAATGACATGGATGGGTACAAAATGAAGGTAATGTTATGTGGATGGGGTAAAATTTTATAGGACATGGAGTGCTTATCTTAAGGAGGTGGGAAAGGATTACATCTCTATTGGCCTTGAGGCATTTCTCAATTATGGTATCAAGCAAATGTATTTTAGATGCCATGGATCAAGATGGGAGAAAGTATGGATGATGTGTTTTTCTAGATCTAATTGGTAGGTGTAGGGGATTTAATGGAAAGCTTAAGGGATGAAGATGGGATGTGTGGAAAAAACTTGGACTAAAAGTTTGCGTTAGTTTGATCTCAAGTTTGACTTGATGTTGATATGATGTGATGTGAGATGAGGTAAGACAAGATGAATCAGACTAAATTAGGATGTGAACTAGACTATCAATGATTATGACTTGATTTGACTGGGTGAGTTATGAAAAGATCTAAGACTTGATAAGGGGTTGGACTAGTCCAAGATACTAATTTTAACTAGGGATTGCTTGGATTAAGACTAGCTCAAGACTAAGATAATTGACTTAAGAAGGATTATATGATGATGAGATTTAATAAGGATAAGATAATGATAGGATTAGATTCAAAATTGGTTTAACATAAGAAAGCTGATAATAAGAACCCTAATGTAGATAGATTAATTTTCCAATGTATGTGAAGACCAATGTATAACTATAGACTTGATGAGATGACTAGTATTGACAAGGATGATAAGGGATAGGTGACTATGCAATACAAGGTCAAGACAAATGATCAGTTTAGACTAGGACCCTGAGGATGAGTAAGACAAGGTAAGATGATATGAAGATATGGTAATAAAAAAGACTAGGATGTGATTGGTTATAGATAAGGTGGATTTTAGTCTTAAGTGATAAAGATGACACTAGGTAAAATTATTTCTAAGGGTAAGTAAAGAGCATGAGGTTAGACTATAATAAGATGTGATGGAGGGATGCTAAGATTGGATTAAGGTTTATAAGTAATGGGTGTACGACTAGAGCTAGATGGATGAGACTAGACTAGGATGTGACTAAGATGAGAGGGGTGATGATAGCTAAGACAAAATGCAAGATGAGATAAGCTTGAAAGTATGTACACAAATGTACAAAGAAAATATTTTGAGTATGATTTTGGTCACCAAATGTGAGATCAATACTTTGAGCAATGGATTTGATTATGTAATTTATATCAAAATTTACTCAAAACTTCAATCTACTTCAAAATTTAGATCCAATAAGATTACAATGCAAACAAATTAAGCATTAATATCAGCATCATAACCTAAAGATAAATACTCCAAATTAGATTAAAAATAGACTATATGATTATAGATGGATAATTTTTACCATAGATTTAGATTTTTGATGGCATGTATTATCTTGACTCTTTACAATGGATAGAATGGATTGAATCATGATATTGGCATGATGATTCCTTGGTTATATATAGCATTAGAAGTTCATTGGTTTTATAGTTTCTCTTCTTTGTTTAAAATGGAGGGAAAAATATATTTAAATAGGAAATAAAGGGATGTTTTCCAATGAATTAAAAATTTGTCAGAAGCCTCTAGAGAAGAAAACTCTAGAGAGGAAGGAGGAAATTCTAAGGAATTTAAAATTCCTTAAAATTCTCTAAAGAGAGAACTCTCTAGATAAGGAGAAGGGTGGTAGAGAGTTCTATATTCAATTATGGAATTTAATAATTATTAGGGGAATATTAAAATAGATTAGAAGAAGGGTTAGGTGAGGAGGAGGGGGTAGGATTGTAGGAAATCCTAAGAGTAGGTAGATAGGTGGTTTGTGAATTTAAAATTTACAATATAATAGATAAGTGGGATTAGGATATAAGTGGGATTAATTAGAAGAATTAATGAATAAATGGGAAGGGGTAAAGTTAGTATGATGAATAATAATGAAGGGGGATGTTAGATAAATGAAAAGGGTGATTAGGAATATAAATTAGATGAAGATAAATGAGATTAATGTCAAAATTATTAATCTGACAAAGGTAAGCAAATTTATATGCATACAAAATTATTCTTCCTTTCACATGGCAAGTGAATTCAAATATCTTAAATCATGACATCACATGGAAGTTTGTCAAGCATTAACATATATGCAAGAAAATACCAAAAAATGCAAACTAATTCCAATTTAAATAAAATGAACCCAAAATATTAATGGAATTAACTCTCCAAATTAGACTGAATTCTAATCACACATCTTGATCTTCACTCGATAATTTAAATCAGTCTGAGAAGTCTGTAAATATAAGGCTCATTTTATATTATAGACAAGATTTTTTGGTGTAAATTTACTCAACAAAAATTAAACAAGAGCTTCAACATTTCTTCCATTATTCATCCAAATCACATGTAGTCATGGGTAGATGTTATCTACATAAAGTTATGGTATTGAAAAAGATATCATGAACTACAATCTAGATTCAACACATATACATTTGGATTAAAAGGTGACATCCATGTGAAAAGTACAATCATATTTTATTTGTATTCTATTTGCTATTTTGTTGCTTCTTAAACCTTTCCCAATATAAGGACCATGCTAGGATGTTATGTTACTATTTTCATGTCTGATTTTGTGAATAACAAGAACTAAACTTTATTGTACTCGTGTTTACAATCTTAAGGAGCTCATTGACTAGGTCATTGAGTTAGAGAAATGCTTTGAGTATGAAAGTATGGAAGATACAAAGTGGGTTAAGTTTATTGGCATGGATTTGAAAGGTCACACACCCTTATGGTTGGATCATGTTCAAATTAAGAGAGTGAACACAAAAAAACAAAAAGTTAAGACATGGAGTAGATTTGTCATAAATCTAAAGGCTAAATTAATTCATGTGGATTGTAATATGATTTTTTTGAGAAACATTAAAACCTTTGATGCACAAAGATAAGTGTAAAATATTACACTGAGGAATATCTTAGACTTACCATTAGAGTGGGTCATGTTAAAGATGATGTTGAAAATATCTCAAGGAATGTGAATGGATTATGCATGACTATTCAAGACGAGTTTGGTATGATTAGATTGTAATATATTAAAGAAGCCTATTATTTTCACCAAAGATAGAATAAAATATATCGTGTAAATAATAAGGAATGGTGTGATGGAGAGAAATATTTACACATGGATGTGGAAGTGACAAAGGTTATTTTAAACAAGTGTAAAAAAGTGAGGCAAGTACTTCAAAATTAAATGATGTTAATACCCATAGAGGTAGATTTAATTTCAGAGGCATATGATTCTATGGATGAGGAAAAGATCATGGATTAAATGGTATATATTTTATATGTAGTGAGACTAGCCATAGAGCATTTGAGTGTAATCATATGCATATTGAAGAAAATAGTAAAAGTGATGAGAGTGCACATATTAAAAAAGAAAAGGAAGAAAGTGTTGCATCTATTCATAACATAGATGTACTAGAGACTAGATAAGCTCTCATGATGAAGAGGATATTATTTAAGCCTACAAAAAAGGAAAATAGTTTACATAAAGAAAGGATTTGTTTAGAACCATTTTTGAGTATGGAGGTAAGTGTATTAAATTAATTTTTGGTAGTGTAAAGATAGATAATATTATCTCCCAATAAATGGTAGATAAAATTGGTTTTAAGATAATTATACATTTGAATCCATATAAGGTTTCTTAGTTGTTGAAGGGACATCAAGTTATGGTGAATGAGCTATATTCGATAAGTTTTTATATTGGTACATATAAAGATGCGGTTTATGTGACATAATGCCTATGGAAGTTTATCATATTTTTCTTAGAAGACCTTGGTAGTTTGATGCAAGGCTCCACATGATGGTCATGATAATACATATACATTACATAAATATGGAGTGAAACACACACTAAATTCTTTGAAACATGGGTGTGAAGAAGTGGATACAAGTCCAGAAGTATTGATGATTTATAGAAAACAATTTTTGAAAGAAGTAAAAAAGAGTGCATGCTATGCATTAATTTTAAAACCAACCCAAGAAGCCACATGTGATTAGAATAAGAAATACATCTGAATTAAGTAAAGGAGATACTATGTGAGTTTGAGGATATTGTATCTAATAATTTTCCAAATGAATTACCACTAATGATAATCATAAGTCATTACATGGATTTGATAATTTTTTCAAGTTTAATAAATAAGGAAACACATAGATTAACTCCAAAATAGATTATAAAGGTATGAAGACAAGCTCAAGAGCTGATGGATAAAGGTTTGTTAGTGTAATCTTTTTCCTGCATTTGGTTTTAACTACATTATTGTTAGTTAGCTTGCCTAGGGTTGTTAAGGTTATTATAGGAACACAAAATGTGTTTTATAATTGTGAGTTGAGTTTTTACCTATATGGTGACCTAATATCTCACTTTATAATGTACCTCCTTTATACTTTTTGGCTAATGAATTAGCTAATGAACATTCATGATGCCCACTTTTTCTTTGTATTTTTACTCTCACCTATTCTAAGGTTTTTGTGCAATCTATGATGTTTAGATATTCTAGAGAAATCTAAAATGGTATCATATCTACAATTTGATGACCATTTTTCCATTTCAAAATCCTTGGTGAGATCTTTTACATGCATGCATTCTTGGTAGCTTTCTTGATTTTTTTGGTTTTCATAGGTTTGGTGGGATTTCATGAAAATATATGAAAAATACATAGTCAGAGTCTAATATCATAAAATGGATAGTGACATGAAATCCAAAAGGCATCAAAATCCTAATATTGATTGTATACTTGACCTAGATCGATGACAATTATTTTCAACCATTTTTGGGGGATTTTGAGGCATTTTTAGACATTTCACATATTCCTATAATGTAGGGGTCTCAAATCATAAACATATTTATGGGTTTTTAGGTTTTATGAGTTCTCAAATGGGTTATTTTTAGATTTTTTGGAGGCTACACCAAACTTATATATCTAAGCATTTCCCAACTTCAACAGGTTTTCTAAACCCAACATGCTATTTTGGTAATTTGATGCATTTTCACCCTTACTCAAGCACATTCCAAGTTTTGATGCCTTTATATGCATGTATGTTGGGTTCTAACCCCCATGCATGCATGAAATATAAGTTATAACACCCTTGATCACACTATCATCAATTTATTTACCCCCTATTAACACCTCTATTGGGTCTTGCAACACTTACACTACCATCGATTTCAAGACACCTTATCAACACCTTCATCAGGTCTTGTGAAACCTACTTATAGATTGTCAAGTCATATGACCTCTAATTTCATGACCATCAAGCACCCAACTTAGTCCTTAGCCCTTGGTCATATGGAAATTAAGTCCATGGTCACTTCCAACCCAAAAATGCTTAAATTTTACTCAATAGAGGCTTAATTTTTTATTTTTAAAGTTGATGCATAAAAATTTCCTTTGGTAAAGTTGATCAAATATTTTCCACCACTATTTTACACCAAAATTTTCATGTGAGAATTTTTTTAAACATGCATAACTTTTGATCAATTACTTGGATTTGGGTGCTGTCTTCTTCAAAAGTGATTGTTTTTCATGATATATGTATTCGTTGCATTTTTGGGCTCTACTCAAACCAACTATAATACACTCTTAGATGCATTATTAGCTGAGTCCAATGTCCCTCAAATTATTTCATCCTTATGTACATTTGCTCAAGATGTATTTTTGACTGTACCTAATGTTTATATGAGCATGCTTGTATTTAAAACTTAAGGGGGGTAAATTTTGATAATTATGAGGGGGTATTATGTGGTTTTATGAATTATTTTATGTATCTTCTACACTCTTATTTTTTGTATTATGTTGATTCCTGCACTTATCACTCATTTGGATGTATTCTTAGTTATGCCCGATGTACTCTTCATGAGAGTGCATTATTCTTGTAACTAGGGGTCATTACAATTGTTTTACCAAGTATTTCAATTCTTTGGTGTCTTGTCTCAATTATGTTGACTTCATTTGAGAGATACTCATGAGGGAAAGCTGATTCTACACTAATGGATCTTCTTGAAAAGACCAACTATGCTTCTTGGCATGCTTACATTGAACACTTGCTCATAAAAAAGAATTGTACTCCATTTATATATGGATAGATTCTTGATCCCACCAATCCTATTCAGTTCAATAAGTGGGATAGTACTCATGACAATGTTTTTAGTACCTTAATATTACATGTTTCTATAAATATTTATTTTTATATGGAATATATAGTGTGTCCCTGCATTATTTTGAGTATTCTTCAATCTCTTTTCAGAGATTTTGTTGATATTTATATCACTCCTCTTCCATTTCCTATTGGCTCTTTAGAGACTATTTTACTCTCTCCTCCTACTCTTATTTATTGTGATGACACATCCATGGTGGACTATGCTCTTCCTTTTGTTGAGCCATCATAGATTGATACTTTGAAGGACTCTACTATTTTTAATGAGAGTACACATTATGAGTGCATCAATGATTCTTATCTTCCTATACATATTTAGTGTGCAGATCTATGTGATTCATCTACAATATCTTCTTTAGCTTTGGATTTTGTTTATCTATGCTCTCCACTTCCCATGGACATTATTTCTATGAATATTCCATGCCATTATTTTTTATCAAACTCACCTATACTTGATGACACTTCTGATCCTAAACACATTTCTAAGACTAATGAATCTTATTTTGGAACATATGACTATAGTAGTGATGGGGACAAACATCTACCATCTCCTTGTCACCTTTTAGATATCAAGGAGTTATTTCTTAATCAACCTTCCTTTGGTCCAATTTTGACATTACAGGGTATAGGCATAATAATTCAAGACATTAGACATTGGTCATGTTATTCCATAGATACAAAGCATTCTATAGTCTATTTTAGTGTCTTCTTCTATTACACCATTATTGCATAGATTAGTTGGCCCTATTAATATGAAAGAGGAGTATAGTTCCTTAGTTGGAGTTTTATTAGGAACTTGGTGGACCCACTCAATTTTATAGGTTGATCCATTCTTCATTGTACCTTCTTCTAATAGGTTCACTTTAGTGGCATTAAATTTAGTTCTTATGCATGATCTTACCAGACCTACTTAAAGCATTTTGTACCATTTCCTCCATCTTCCATTATGAAATAGGTAAAATTCTAATAAACCATTCATATTATTTTTTTGGTAAGGGAAGAAACATTATTTGATGTAGATGGAGCTTCTTCAATATTTAGGCAAAGGATCTCATCAATGACATTTATCATTATACAAGATCTATTATAAGTAGCTTCAACATATTCTATGGGGACTTATTATTTTTCCTCTCTATGTGCTTATTTGCTTTACTTGTGGATGCATTTTTAATTGTGCCTGACACCCTTATAGTATATAATTTATCTCACTTTGCTCTCTTTTGGGGATTAGTTCTATTTTACATTATTTTGCCTTTTCTCCATCTTATGGGAGTTGTATTTTGCTTGGGTACCTCATTAGGCCATGTTATCATGACCCAATTATTCTACCCACCTAAGTTACACTTTAGGTAAGGTGTTAGTGTTGGCTTTTTCTCACTTTTGATTTTACCTACATAGTTGTTAGTTAACTTACTTAGGGTTGTTAAGGTCATTATGGGAACATACACTTAATATATTTTTTAATTATGAGTTGAGTTGTTACCTTTATGGTGACCTAATATCTCACTATATAATGTACCTCCTTTATAATTTTTGGCTAATAAATCCATTAATAAACATTAATGAAGCTCATTTTTGATCTACATTATTTCTCTCACATATCTTAGGGTTTTTGTGCTATCTATGATGTTCAAATATCCTAAAATATTAACACCTAAGAATAATGGACAATGGAGAATATACACTTATTCCAAATCTATTAACAAGATACCTATAAAATATATATTTTTGTTATCATACATGGGTAATTTAATGGAGTAACGTGCTTCATGAAAATTGATTTGAATAGTGGATATAATCAAAATCATATAAGAGAATGTTATGAATGGAAAACAAAGATCAAGACACAAGAAGGATTATATGTGTGGTTTCCTATGCCATTTGGTTATGAGATTGATGAATAAAGTTCTTAACAAATTTTGGATAAGTTTGTCATTTTGTATTTTGATGACATATATATTTTTAGTAGAACAAAGGAGGGATATTTTCAAAATTTACACAAAGTGATAGAGAATTTGAGAGATGAAAAGTTATTCATGAATTTGAAGAAATACACTTTAATTTATGAATAATTTATATATTTTAGATTTGTGATTTATCAAGAAGGGTTGAAGATGGATCCAAATAAGGTACAATCTATATTGGATTGGCTGTCATCACAAAGTACATTTGAGGCACATAGTTTTCATGAAATGATGTGTTTTTACATGGAGTTCATCAAGACTTTTAGAGGGACATGTGGAAAAATCACTATTGTGATGCTAAATGTTAAAATATAATTTATATGGGCAATGGATGCAAAACATAGTTTCTAATAGTTGAATAAAAATATAACTGTGTGACTAGTATTGACATTGCTAAATTTTAATAAATTATTTTAGGTAAATTATGATGCAAGTAACACAATAGTAGGATAAATATTAAGTCATGGAGGAAGATATATCACATATTTAATTGAGAATTTGAATGATGCAAATTGAGACTATTTAATGTAGACCAAAAGTTCTATGTAATTATGTAAATGCTAAGGAAAAGGAGACATTATTTATTGTTGAAAGAATTTGTATTATATAAAGATCATCAATAACTGTAATTCATTAATAATAATAATTTGAATCAAAGGCATATTCCTAAAATGTTAATCATTTTTTTTGAAACATAAAATGGAAATTCTAATAGAGTTTTTGATGTATTGAGTTGAAGAATTATTTTGTTGAATAAATTAAGAGTGGAAGTGATATGATTTGATCTTATGAAGGAACAATATGAATAAGATATATATTTTCAATAAGTGTGAAATTCATGTGCATAACTAGTGATTAAAGATACAATACCATAGTTAGAATATTTTATTCATGATGGTTTGCTATTCAAAAGAAGGCAATTGTGTATATCAAGAAATTCAATACGAGAAAATTTGATTAAAAAAAGTATATTGGAGGTTTGGAAGGTTGTTTTGGTTATGAAAAAACATTAACACAAGTGGTAGAGAAATAATTTTATCCCAAAATGAGTGTAAATGTGTGAAAATTTGTTTAGGAATGTGGAGTTTTCCAACAAGCGAAATGGAGAAGTCAAAATGTAGGGTTATATCAACTTACCTATTCAAGATAAAATGTGAGAGGATACAAGTATGAAATTTGTGTTAGGTTTTATAAAACTTGAGAAAACTATTTATTATTTATGATAGTTGATATTTTTTAAAAGAGGTCAGTGGCATGTTGGAAAACTAGTCAGGAACAAACATTTCCAACTTATTTTTTTAGGAAAGTTGTAAGGCTGCATGGTTTTCCACGTATCATAGTTTTAGATAGAGATGTGAAATTTATTGGAAATTTATAGAGGACATTGTGGAATAAATTGAATACTAATATAAAATTCATTTTAATGTACCATCCTCAAATATGGATAAATAAAGGTAGACAACAAGAGTTTGGTTAATATTTTGAGATGTTTAATTGAAGGTAACCTAGGAACATGGGATAATATTTTGGTGCAAGCAGAGTTTGCATATAAAAAATTAGTGAATAGAATTACAAGGAATACACCATTACAAATTATTTATGGATAAAGTATAAGAAAAGTTAAAAAATTACATGACATTAGAATTGAGAAAAATAAAAGTGCCAAAGTATAGGATTTTATAAAGCATATGCATGAAGTGCATAAGCAAATGCAAGAATAGTTAGAAAATAAAATAACACAATTAAAATAGATTAAAAATGTGAAGATAAGGGAAGTTAAATATCAAGAAAGAGAATTAATATTATCAAACTTTAGAAAGGAGAGATTTATAAAAGAGACTTATGGTAAATTGAGGTGGAAAAATATTGATCCATACAGAGTTCTAAAAAAGTTTACAAAGAATGAATACTAGATAGATGTACCCGAGTGGATAAATATATTACCTATTTTCAATGTGATTTATTTGTATACATATTATGAAGAGAAAATTAGTGAAGTTCAAGAATAAATTATGAATAAATATATTGGATATTTCATATTCTTGAAAAAGAATGTAAATAAATAGAGGAAGTGATTGACACATGATTTGGAAAAACTACACCAAAAAATGAATATATAGAATATCTAGAAAAATGGAAAGGTAAAGACATAGAAGTTAAAACATATATTAGCACATCATAAACTAAAAAGGGAATATCATCAATAGAGCTCTTAGAAGTTGCATGAGAATGAGCACATGTTTATTTTCTTACCTAGGGTGTATGATGCAAGAACATCTAGGTTCATGGGAAATCTTGCATCAACCAAAAATATGTTAGTTTAGAAAATTATCTTATTGTTAAATTGTGAATGTTTATTATTGCACATATGTATTTTTTTAAGTTTTCTTAATATTTAATGTTGAAAAAACATTCTTTGTGTTGTTTTATGCCACCTTTGTGTGTGCATGTGTTTAGTATAGTTTTGCACTACTTGTGAGTGCACATGTTTTTAATTTTATACACATATTTTATTGCATAAACTTGTATTTTTTATTGTCTAAATAATCTTGTGAAGATTTTCACAATAATTTATGTTATTTTATTTCAAAAATCACAACATTGAAGATATTTTTAGTACATTTCCTTTATTTTGTGATATCTCTTGAGTAATGGAGTGTTCAATTAGAGTTGGTTCTTCATTGTAGAAGTAACTAAGTTGATGAGGTTTCTTGGAGGAATTTTATCTTCATTGTGCACACAATGTGTTAAATTTAAGTCATTTGATAACCTTGTGATAAAGTGCAATATTATTCTTGAGTAAACATGAAGATCATGGCACAAATGTTTTCATGGTAATTATGGGTTATAAAATATTTTGAACTCATGTAATTTGATTTATATGCACTTAGTTTGGGTGAATATATCTTGTGATGTGTTTTTAAAGGAGTTGTTATTGACTATTTGACATTTAATTATAAAATTCATGAACACTGATAAAGATTCATTCGATAGTGTCTATTATGTAGTTGTGATGAGTTAAGCAATAACATGTTATTGTGGCTTAGATTTATGAGAGAAATTAAATATTATTTACACACTAAGGTGTGTTAATATTTTTTCAGTGGGGTAAAATCACTTAATGTAAGTAGGTGGGTTTTGTGATTTTATAAGCATGCACTTACATTTATGTTAAGAGGGATTTTAGAAGGAAGGAAATGAGTTTTTTTGGTTTATTAAGGATTTGTATATTTTATTATAATATTAGATCTTGGAGCTTGGTTTTTATATAATTATACAAAGACTACAAGTTATCAATTAGAGATTTATGAATTTGATGTTTTAATGCATCTCATTGTGAGATTGTTGTGTCATTGATGTTGTTGTGACTTTTATAAATTTTTATTATTGAATCAAATAAATATCTAAATATGAGTTGTTATATTTTATTTCATTTTTTGTGACTATTTTAAAGGCTACTTGGTCTAAGGTATCTCTTAATTGAGAAGCCTAACCGTAAATGCACCATCTAGTCTCATTTGTAATTGATTAACTCAAGCACCTTATTTTGATGATTTAAATCATCTAATTTCAAATCACACATTCCACATTTGAAGTTTTTTATCCCATAAAATATCTATAATGAATAGATAAGGATTTTCCATCTATATTATAAAATGGGATGCCTTTCATCATCATGTAACTTGGATTATAATTTTTTCTCTATTGTAAAATATTGTTCCCCTCTCTTAGAATGTATCATTCCAACCTGAAAATTACAAAACCAAACTGGTTTAGAGACCATGACTCCTCCAAATCTCTATCAGATAACCTTCTTGAAATATTTTATAATCACCCATATATTTATTCAATCATAGAGGTATTTATATAATTCCAAGTTTGATAATATTTTATGGGATACTAAATCTTCTCACCTTCCACTCATTACTCAATCTTATTCCATGAACACTATTGTTATAATGACCACCCCGTTATTTATTTATTCACTAGATTAATGTAATATTTCATAACATTACCCCCATTATTACATCATAGTCCTAAGATTGAGAGAGTATTATATGAGGACTAGGATATACATTGACCAAAATAGATCAATAGGCACAAATAGGGACATACTCAAATTTTCACCAAAAAATAGTAATGGTGATTTACATCACTATACACACTCAATGGGAATTGGATTCATTAACCAACTATAAAGTAAATTTAGTGGGATTGGGCCTCGCTACACTTCTTAAGATTGAATTGGGTCTTACTACATAACAAATTTGATATCAACCTCAATGCGAGCTATACTCCACAAGGCCAAAATTACTTCTCAAACTAGTGAATAATTTCCTCCTCACTATCCTAATAGGGAGGATATTCATCATGAAAAACATATCCACAACCTTCACTATCACTTTCATTAGAGAGAAATGCATTGTCTTTATTTAACTTGCTATTTATCAACGCTTTGATCTTTGTACACATTTTATTATTGTGACCCCATTAATTATAGTAGTAACACATACACATATTCTTTAGTGTTTTTATTATACTTGAGTTTGAGGCATTTTGACTAAAATCTAGAATAAAAAGTAAGCTTGTTCTTCACAAGCAATATAGTTCCTCTATGATTAGGTCAATTTTATTATCTTGATTCTCTTCCTCAATTAAGGAAGAGATTATGTTTTCCAAACTTGGGTTAATTTTTATTAATGTAAACATGGTATATGAATATATTGTATACATGTTATTTAACAAAATAACTCTAACATCATCTTCATCTACTTTAACTTTTGTTTCAAACAATTTATTTTGTAAAGAAAAAAAATTAATTGTGTTGATTCAAATTATCACCTTCTTTCATAGTCAGCCAAAATAATCTTTACTTCAAATTCATCTTTGCACTAGTAACTTGTGATCCAGATAAACTCCCAAACTATCTTCAAAGATTATGAGAGATATACATGATATAGATGTGCATAAGAAAATGGCATACCGATATTGGCCATTTTTTTGTTATGGTCCACTTTGTAGAATTTTAAATGTTATGCGGTTTTAGTGTTTTCCCACTAAAAACATCCCAAAATTATTATTTTTCAACTAATAAAAGTTTTAGCTTATCTTTTTAGGTGTAGAAGTAACGCCACTTCAAAAATTTTAAACACACTTGTCTTATCCATGCATAAAATCCCCATATTAATATAAAATGTTTATAAACATGTATGGTACCTTGGAAAATGCATTCCTTTACAATAACAAACTTTAAGATGACATTTAAATCCAAATTTTATGAAAAAAATTGAGTCATGAAAAATGACAATACAAAATTTGAAATAAATCCAAAAATGTTTTTGACACACTATAAAGGTTCTACCTTTAACTTAGTCCCAAATATAAGATATTAAATTGAATCCATCCCATGGCACATATGAGGAAATATTTTTTCCTAGGTCTAAAATCATTTAGAAAAAACTATATAGATTTTAATAAAAAATAATTCCTATTTTTTCACAATGTATCAAAATTTTAGCCTCACTTCTCATGTGTTTTGAAAACTCTTTTATAGGTTGCACTTATGTTGTATGGGTTGCATCTTAGGTATAAATCTCAACTTCAACACACTTCACCACTTTTTTGATTTATCACATAGTAGATTCAATGTTTTGGGTACTTATTAGCACATTTGCATAAACATATATTTTTTATCTGTTCTTTCTATGCCTAGGTAGGTTATTGTCCTCAAAATGTGACTTGAAAAATTCAAAATTTTGCTTCCCATATGTTGAAATTTCTAAAAACAATCATTTTGAGAAAGTTCCTTTAATAAATTTATTCATTTTAGTCAAAATTAAGGAAATAAGAGATTTTGTACATGTATTACATGTACTCAAATCCCATCAACCTTGATTCCCTGATTGTACTTTATCTTGAGTTGCACATACCAACATTTTTTACAAATTATAAAGAACTTGTAAATTTGTCTCATGTACCTATTTTTATAAATTTATATTTTTAACTTTTGAAAATGTTGGGAATTTCAAACTTTGATTAAACTCTAGCCTATGAGCCATGGACTCATCAAAATTTGATTTTATTGAACTCTATTAGGAAAAATAGAAAAATATGAACTTGATTTTCCTAAACTTTATTAGAATATTCATTGGCTTGATTAAAGAAGGGAGTTTTAACTACATGAATCAAGTCTATAATTTTCATCTTCAACTATCTATCAAATAAAATATTCAACACTTTAGGCATGCCAATGATGAATTTTATTTTTTTATTGTTATATTTTTAGAATGAGACTATTTGAAAATGATTTCACAAGAAGGATCTATCGAGGTGCGAAAGTATCAGATTTTTTTAATGCAATTTCCAAAATTTACATATATCGAAGTTGATAGATTAAATGGATGTACCTATTATCCACATAAATATGTTAGTGTAAAATTAATACTTATGGAGCTATGTAGACACTTGGTAGAGGTGCATAAATTTTTGTCATCCAAACACAAAACATAGTCCCATTTTCTCGTTACCATTGGTGACTAGGGTGATTTTGAATAACATATCTATCTTATCCATGTGTTTATATGAAAAAGGATTATATTTTCATAATAATAAGCCCAATAAAGTTATTTGGGCATTGCACACAAGAATGCTTCTTTCTATGTATATTTCAAGATGGATTGTGATAATGATGATGAAATTAGGTGTAAGGATTATAGCTGGTTGACTCTTGATGAAATTTTTGAATATAACTTGGCTGACATTATTGAGGGAGTGACTAGTCACAATAGTGACCTTCAAACACTAGGTTTTTTTAGAATAAGATATAACTTGATCCACTCCTAGTGAAAAATTTGATATATTATGCAATCACTTCTCTTGATAATTATTTAAAGTCCATACTTGTTATATAATTGACATGGTTGTTAAAGAAAAACAAAGAGTTCTCTATGGAAGATACTACAAGAAGAAGTTCTAAAGGATATGGCTATTCTTCCAGACCACCCAAATAGTAGGTTTCTAATATTAAAAGGTCTTTCACAAGTGTTATTCATTCACAACCTACTAGCATTATTGAAGTGGTGGAGATGAAGGAGATCCAAATAAAAATAGGTTTTTTGAAAAAACTTGTGTGAGGAGGAAAACCTCTAAAGTGATAATAAACATAAATAAGTCCAAATTTTCTCAACAAGCTATTGTCTAAGTATCAGTAACATTTACTCCCTTGTGTCTAATCCCCATATTGATACATCAAATATAATTGATAATACCAAACATAAAAAATTATTGCATCTGACCATAATCAAGATAATATGTTTTATTCTTTTTAAACTCCTAAGTATACACCAATTAGTCACCAATTGGATTTTCCACCTCAATTTCCATCTTCTTTTATTCAAGATCTTTATCAAACTTATCTTTGATGCACACAAACTCAAATGCATCCTCTAATAATAGAGAAGGGACTTCACCCCATCAATCTCATAACATCAACATTTTATCCCATGACAAAATATTTTACAACAATTTTTTGCACATAGCATGGGGGTATGTTTTATCTCTATGTGTCACCCAAAAAACTTCAACACTTTTCCTAGTCAATGAACATCCCTAAAAACCATCTTGTACTCTAGCCAAATCTTGATTGGGTATGAAAAGGACAAGAAGATATTGCTTTGATATTTGAAATTATATGTGAGATAACCAAATGAGGGATATTAAATTTCAATCCACTAATTATATACTAGATGAACAAGATTAAAAAGCTAATATAAATAACTAGATTCATCTAAAATTTTAAAGAGCAACACATAGACTTGTTCAAAGAATTATACTAGCCACTATTTTCCCACAACTTTAGAGGTTGTTACACTGGTAGAAATAAGGTTTACAAAGTCCTTTCATGCTGGTGGAATTTGGGATCTATTATTTGAATTTAAAAGATATTTCAACTTCAAACTAAATATTAAAAGGATGAAAATAACCATGATGTTAGTTAGTATTCCCTATAGCCTAAAGAAAAAAGAAGTGAATGGGATTAATATAAGGATTTATTTATTTTTAGAAATCTCATTCTAAAATTCCTAAACTTATAAAATATGGATGCCCCACCTCCTGTCGCTTGGGATTTGTGATCTTAACTCAATGAAATACCAAGAAGATTAAGAAATAATTTTACTAGACTCACTAGATATGGAAAATAACATCCAAAGGAACACATTTCAGCCTTCATTTTTGTGTGCAGTATCTTCCAAATCAACATGAGGTTGTATATGTCATGTTTTTATTGAGACTCTAGGTGAAGTCACATATGAATGGTTTTATCACCTTGACTTGGTTGCATATAAAATTAGGATAACATGCAAAAATGTTTTTGGCACGGTTCAAGCCCTATTGAATATTATCATGCATTACTTTCCAAACTATTGTGAATCAGAATATAAGTACATGACCCCATGACATACTTTGTAGCTTGCTTCAATAAGTTAGCTAATAAAATTATAGTGGCTTCCCAACCTACTAGTGCTAAAGGATTGTGTAAATTCTCTATATTTTACCAAACCCAAACTATTAAGATTAAATATGATTGGATAACATTGAGAAAGTAAAAAAAAATAATGTGTTTGTATAAATCATCTGGTCAGGTACTCCATAGGGTAATAAAAAGGAATCATCTTAAATTTAGTAATGCTCCCAACTACCAAGATATTCCAAAGAGTTTTTTTTTTGTATTTCAACAACAACTATCTTTGCCTTCCTACTTCAATGATACATGCCATTTAATGTCCTCATCCTAACTTGATGTTTTGTGATTTATACCAAACTAATGATCATGACATAGAGAAATGCTGCAAAATGATAAGAGCCATGAAGATGCAACTAAGTATTATCTATGAATTTGAACACAATGTTTCAATTTCCTTGGAGCCAAGTATTTAAATCTAACCCAATGGTGACTCTAGAACAAGGTTATGAGAATATATATTTGATGATGATGATGATAATATTGTTGGAGATATGAACAAGCAAACATTTTTTGTATTGATAAGAACAAAGAAATAATAAGAATAAATGGGCAATAATAAAGGTAAATATAAAGTGAAATAAACAAAGAGTCTTATAATAATACTCTTCATATAAATAATTTAGTAAAATAATCTTCCTCCAACCCTTCTCCCATGTAGAGTGTGCCAAAAATAAAATTTCTCTTAAGGTCGATATTTTCAACTCTGCATATAATGTCAAATACAATAATCCCATCTAATTTTTTTTAACCCATTCACATCTTAGATAAAATGTACTCATTTAACATTATTTATCATATGATTAAGACAAAGGTCCAAATCTTAACAATGGACTACATGAAGTCTAACCTTGAGAAAATTGACAATGTTATTCAACACATAAAGGGAAGCAATCCTAATGTTTCTCATTCACCTTCCAAAAATATGATTTTTACCATTTATTAAACTTAATAAATATTATATCTACCCTAAAAAATAATTATTAAAGGCTTGATCCATTATCTCTCTCCCTTTTCATTGGAGGATATTGCCCAAATAATTGTATCGACTCTAGGCCTTAAGACAATGTCATGCTTGAAAAAGTTACCAATGCCTTAGGGATATAATGTAATCAAGTCATTAGTAGATTATTATCCATATAATTATAATATATGGGGATTCATATTAAATTTTCAAATAAATTATGGTAAAGTTACCTTGGAAACTTACCCTAAAAATATTAAAGATGACCATATTAGTGGCTCATATCCTAAAAAATTATGGTGTGCTTCTGAGTTGAAGTTTTTGTAAAAATTTAGGAGGAGATATCCAAATATATTTTCATCATAAAATGATCCCCTTAAAAGGAGGTAAAATGAAATTTAAATCTAAACCCAAGGTTAAATATAGGGTTTATAAATCTGATAGTCCTAGCACTGAAATCCTTTATGAAGAAATAGGTTTAGGAACATATAAGATAATAAGTAAAGATGATATGGACATACCTAGACTTATTTAAGGAAATGCTTATGATGTATCATCTTTATAATTTTTATGGAAGTTATTATTCCATATATTTAGGAGTTAGAGTGGTGATAATCTCTCCTTATGGGGATTTTCATTATTTCACTTATATATTATAGTTTGAATGTACAAACAACATTGTTGAATATGAAGCTCTCTACTTATGAGATTATGAATAACTAAAGACATGGGAATAAATAATTTGAAAGTAAGAGATAAATTTTTTTGTAGTAAAATATGTTAAAGATCAATTTAAGGTTAGAAATGACCTATTGAAACATTAGCATACTAGAGTTTGGGACTATAATGAAAATTTTGATGCCTTCTCTATATCCTCTATACCCAGTGAAAGAATTAATAAAGTTGATGCCATTATGGTATCTACACCCTTATTGATTCCTAATGATAAATTTAACAAAGATAAATATACCATTGAGTTGGTTTTTTACCCTAGTGTATAGAGTGATTCTAAAATAGGAAAGTGTTTAATAATGATCAGTGAATCTTTGACTTTTTTGAAAAATCAAATTTTTTTTGGAACTTATATTTCAAATCCAATAATTTAGAGCTATTGACTATGATGCCAATGTGAAAACTTGAGTACTCATGTTAGGTATAGTTTATTTGGTGTTTTATTATCTTAGTAAAGTTATTTAATTTATTTATGTCTTATATTAATTATCTAGTCAATTTTAGACACTTTTTGAGAACTTCCTAAAAAATAGTTAGAAGTGTCAGTTAGTGTGTAATTTATTGAATATATATTAAACTGAGCTTAAAAACTTATCCATTCATATCCAAGAGGTGGGGTGCACTTTTTAGAGTTTTTAAAAACTAAAATTAAGTTTATTTTAAGTAAATTCCTATTTTTCTAAGGATTTGGAGTGCCTAACTTGAATAGGTTGTATGAGTTGTTTACTTATTGAGTAATGCTTATTGCATGTTGACCTTGTCTTGTCAACAAGTCAACCTTATTTTCTTGAGTCTAATTTCATTTTTCTTAGAGTTTATTTTTATAATTTTATTTTTAGATTACTTAGTTGTTAAGTTAATGTCCTATTTTAGTTTTCATTTTATAGACATAACTTTTCATGCAAGTTATCTTATATTAGGCCTATTTCAAAGTTGTTTATTAATAAAGAATTACCCATAAGGAAGTGTGGCATAATAATTATTTTTAGAAATTTATTTTACATATTTTTATCTTTGATGTTTTATTTCAGGTATTCACAAAAAAAAATCAACAATATTCAATAGCTTACTTTGAATTTATTCAATACATATTTTGTCATCAATCACACTTACAACACCAATAGATTAAAAGCTAATAATTCTAAGAAATATTGAATGATATATAACTTCAATTTTAGATTAATTCATAGGTGATTTAAATTCCCTCTATACATTCAAAACATTTATTTGGTGTTAAATCCAAGTTCAAATTATATTCATAAGGATTTTAGACCATTATCAAGAGGATCAATGGTTTTGATGAGTTATAATTCCATGAATATTATCATCTTCAAATATGATAACTTTAAATTTAGAGAGATAAGTTGAAAATAAGTATTATATGGAAATGAGTTTGGGAGAATTTTCTTCATGGGTAAACACCACCTCAAGATTGGAATACTTTGACTTAAAATTATAAAAGAACAAAAGATGATGAAAAAAAGATTAATGCACAAGATTTATTTTATCTTTAGAGTGCCATAGACCTAAGCATATATCTAAGCATTTTAGGATGTAAAAATTACCACGAGGCATGGAACATTTTGGAAACTTCATTTCAAGGATCTAATAATGTAAGAGAAAAAAAATTTCACAATCTTAAAATGCATTTTAAAAATTTAAGAATGTTTGATAATGAAGAAGTTAGAGAATATTGTATAAGGATACATGCCTTAGTACATAAAATGAGGGTTTATGGAGAAACTATAGAAGATAGGGTCATAATAAGGATTTTTTTGAGATATTTAAATCAAACATGGTAACATATTATGATCATTCTTGAGAAGTGTAAGGATATAAAAATTATATGTGTTGATGAGTTGGTAGGTTATTTCTTGTCCCATAAGGATAAGATACGATTATACACTAGAGATTAAGTACAATTAGTTGAAACCAAAACAAAGGTTTCAAATAAAAAAACTAAAATTAAAGGAGTTCAAAAAATTAAAATTGTGATTACTCTTGAGAAGTATAAGGACATGAATTCTATAAATGATGATGAGTTAATGGGTTATCTCTTGTATCATGATAATACTATGAAACTATACGCAAGAGATATAGAACATGATCTAGAATATACACTTGAAATCAAGGAAATATTTTCAAAGACCAAAGAGAAAAATAATAATAAAGAAATTTCAAAAAATTGAAATTCAAAGGAAAAATTTGAAACTAAATTTACATGCAAAAATAAGAGAAATTTTACTTGTCATTATTGTAAACAACCAAGTCACTTTATAAAAGACTGCAGGATACTGGAAACTAAGAATCAAACTAATCAAGAGGGCGACAAAAAGACATTTTAATTTGAACAAAGTGAGGTAAAAGATAACTCAAATTATTATCTCACATATATTTTGGGAATAGAGAATTAAAAAAATACGTGGTTTCTTGATTCAAGTTACTCAAATCAGATGATAAATCACAAAGACAGTTTTAAGAAGTTAGAAGACTCATTCAAAATTTATATGCAATTGGAGATGTAAAGTCCATCCAAGTTGAAGTAAATAAAAACATACAAATAATAAGAAATAAAGGTAAGTGTGAAATTAAAGATGCTTATTTTTATCCAAATCCAAGTCACAATTTAATGGTCAATCAGTAGAAGATGGTTTCAAATTAATTTTTGAACATGGTATTTCTTCTATTTTTTATAAGAGATCTAGAAATAAATTGATTAGAAAATATTATATAGAAAAAATTATAATGTTTCAATTGAGGATCACTATGATGAATGAATGTACTTGTTTCTCCAGCATTGAGGATGTTAACATGTTGTGGCATTCAAGATATGGACATACCAATTTTAAGAGTTTACATATTCTTAACACAAAGTGTATGCTATGAAGTTTTTCCAACTAGATTTTAAGAAAGATGATGCATACAAGTCATGTATTATTATTAAGATTTATGGTAAGCTAAATATATTAACGTTGAAAAAGTAAAAAATGAATACATAAAATGAATCAATATTATCTCATAAGAACTAAGACAAAAAATGTGAAAGACAAGATTTATCAAGTGAAGAAACTGTCAAATGGAAAAAAACCCCATATTTATTATAAAACTTACAAAGTGAAAAATATAAGTATAATTTTTAATGTAAAACAAGAGAATAAAAAAGAAAAAAGGCTTCAAGCCATAAATAAAAATATCAAGATGAGTATAAATAAGTGAGAAAAATGAGAGAGTAGATCTCAATAAATAAAGATATAGGAAGAAAGAAAAAGTTACAAGAAATCTCATTATGACTTACACAACCTTATTATCATGTGAAATTTTTTATAATCATCATAAGAGTGAGGGAGATGTGTGTGACAAGTGTGGAGGGAGTTATATGTGACTTTAACTCCAAAATTTCCTATAAAATGATGAAATAGGTGTGACATCTCACAAACTATAGATTGTATGAACCATAATAGAAAATCACACACACACATAATTAGACTTAGCAATAAGTGAACCTAAATAAGATTAATATATAAAATTCCCCCTTTCGCTTAAATTGGGTTTACAAAATTGGAGAAATTTTTTTACAAACAAATAAGGGAGTTGATATTGCATAATACTCCCTCTTAAGGGAAACCTCATTTGAGAGGAATTATATTAGTTTTGAGAGAAGAAAGAAGAAGAAAATATGTCACCAAGAAAGTTTCAAAAGTGTCATTATCAACAATTTCTAGGAATTTTATTCAGACAAGATGGTCAATCTGAAATGAAAATATAACCAATAAAGAAGGAGAAGGCAAAGATGATTACCTATACTTATAAAATAAACAAGCTAACACCAATATTCATACTAAGTAAATAATATATTATAAAATATGATCTACATATAATAAATGTAACTAATAAACTGAAATAGTGTAAAAGACAACTTCTATCATAAAGAGTGAAATCTTGTACAAAAAAGAAATTAGTCAAAATATTGAACTTCAATCAAAACATATTTCCTTGAAACTTACAATAAGAAATAATCATAAAAGCAATAATGCATGAAATTGTGAGTTTTAAACTAATTAAAAAGGAGAGAAAAAAGATGTGACACTCTAAAAAAATATCCTACTTGAATTAATAAAAGAATTATCAAAAGAACAAACATCAAATTATCTAAAAGATACCATAGCTTTAGGGATTAAAATTGGTTTAACCTTTAAATGAAGTATTTTAGTAATTTTTCAACAATGTAAAATATCATGAGTTGATTGATCACAATATTTCCATGGATACAATTTTCAACATTAAAAAAAATGATGTCCATACTTACCAAAATGCTCACAAATCTTACTATTTTTAACCAAAGTAAAAGAATGATAATCATGATAAGCAAAATAAGTCTTATGAGAGTTAAAAATCATTTGGTGAGTGAGAAAATATGACTCCATATTAACATTAGAATCAATAGAATCATTTAAACTAAGCCCTACAAAATTTATGTTAGTTTAAGAAAAATAGGCTTAAGAATGTCATTTTCATATTTTTCAAGATTGTTTCCTTTATAACCCATTGAGTGCATGATTTGTAAACCATAGTTACAAGAATGAGTATGTAAATAAGTGTAAGTTTCAATAAAAAAAATATTTAATATTAAATAAATTATTAAGGTCAAAAAGACACATGCTTTGCATTAAGCACTTCAATTACATTATGTATTTTCTTCATGTTTACATTAAAAGAGCTTTGCATGTTTATCAATTTATTAGTAAAAAAGGATTGTAAAGAATCAATAGTCATAGGGTGTAACTCTATTTGACATTTGAGAGCATAAATTTTATCATTTTTAAAAGAAAATTGATACAATTTTTTTAAAAAAACATGGCTAGTTTAAAATATATTTTAAAAGGTTGGATTGGAAATATTTTAAAGGTAAAAATAGAATTGTGATAACAAAGCAAAAACTGTTTGAATAAAAAAGTTTTCAATTTTACAAATATATTGCATGAAAAATAATTTGAAGCAAAATTTCAAACTTATACCAAAAATTAACAATTTTTAATAAACATTTTACAATCTAAATTAGAAAATTAATTTATGGTAAGAAAACAATTGCATATGCTTCCAAAAAAAAGCTTTGAGAAAAAAACTTTTAATATAGTTTTTAAAGCATAATTTTTTTTTTTAATTTTGTTTATATATGAAACCAAATTGTTCGAAAGGAAAATATGTATTCAATTTAAGAGGTGGGAGAATTTGAAAAAAAAAATGTTTTGGATTTGAAAAAATATTTTAGTGAAGCATTAAAATAACTAAATTTAAGAAAAATACCAAAAAATTTAAGGTAATTTCAATATTTCATAATGCATGTCCAAAGATTTGAAGCATGAAAAAGTTTGTATATCAAGAAAACATATTATTTTTGAAAAAAAAACCAACAAGTATGTTTACGATGATTTCTAAAAATGATGATCTGAGTTTTTCTAAAATTTTAACATTGTGATATTAGATGACATATTAACAAAACTTAGAAAAATTATATAAATCTAGTTTGCCAATAAAAATATATGGCCCATTTTTAAAAAAGATTGTTATTAAAAAATAATTAAAAAAAGAAAAAAAACTAAATTTTTTTACGGATTGAGCTATCTATAATTTGAAGTTATGATGAAAATAGACTTAAAAACTAAGAATATTTAGTCTATAGATCAAGATATATGGTAAAAGATGCTACAAATGGTTTACAAAGGTGTAAACCCTTGAAAAAATGTCAAAAATCTAAATTTCTTTACTAAAAAACCTACATACTCTCAAATTCAACATTAAAAAATAACTTATTGTAATACCATATTAGGATTTATACCAAAATTGATAGATTAACATTTAAAAAGTAAAAAATGAATGCATAAAATGAAAAAAATTACCTTACAAGAACTAAACCATAAAATACAAAATAAGATTTGTTAAGTAGAAAAACTATCAAATGCAGAAAAATCTCCAAGTACAATATTTAATGTCATATAAAAAAATGAGTAATAATAATAACTTCAAGCTATAAACAAACATCTCAAGATGAACATAAATAAATGAGTCATGTATTGCACAACCTTCTTAGTATGTGTCAAATATTCCTTATCTCCATAAGGGTGAGGGGGTTGTGTGTGAAAAGTTTGAAGGGAGTTAGATGTTAATATAATTCCAAGATTCCTTAAAAACTGATAAAATATGTGTGACACCTCATTAAATATAGATTATGTGAATTATAAATTCACATAATAGAAAATTCTACACACACTTAACTATACTTAGGAATACATGAAACCAAATAAGATAAATATATAAAAATTATTGGAAAACATAGTAAGTCATCTTTTCCTATCATAAAATAGAGAGAAAACATATTTTGAAACTATTTCATTTATATTTATGTAGACCAATGTCTTGAAAAAGTATTGGTAAGAATTTATATTTCTTTTCCTTCATAGATGATGCTATAAAATTTATGTGAGTTTATTTTTTAAAATTAAAGAGTGGAGTTTTTTTTATCTTTTAAAACTTTCAAAGCTTTGTCTAAAGTCCCTAAGAATAGATATAAGGTGATTTTTTTATAATGACTTTTATGTTTCATATAGAATCAAAAGACAACTAATAACTCCTTACACACCATAAAAAAATGGTGTAATTGAAAGAAATTATATATATATATATATATATATATATATATAATGGAGTTAACAAGGACTATATTTTAGAATCAATACTTGGAAATGTGTTTTTAGGCTGAAGTAGTAAAAACAACAACCCACATCATTAATGTGAGTGCTACAATGGAAGTCAAAGACAAGACACATTTATGAAACTTGGTATATAAAAAAATTAGTTGTTTATCTAAAGGTATTATGTTTTTTTAATATTTTTTTACATGTTTTAGATAATAAGAGGAACAAATTATATCCAAAGAGTGTTTCTCATATTTTCACAGGTTATATTAGTGAAAGTAAAACATAATGGTTTTATAATTCTACTAGTAAATTCATAATTGTTTCTACGAATTATATTTTTTTTTTTGAAAATGAGTTGTATGATGATTCTACTAACATAGATACAAATTTATCAATTTAAGGGAGGTATCATATTAAGTTGATTTTAATGGCTTACAAATTCCTACACGTGTTTCCAGTTCAATATGAAATAATACTATCTCTTCACAAGAGACTATTTATCCATCTTTATCCATTCCAAGTAAGAACAAACGTTTATTGAATCCAAATATATATAATTAAATGTTGGATAATAATTATGAGATAAATATCACAAGGCTTAAAAATTATGAAGGTGATTTTTTTTATGATGCTTATGATGAAAATACTATGTTTACATTGTCATATGTGACTAGTGAACTTAGAAATTATACAGAGGCTAGTCAAAAGAAAAAATGTGTCGATACTATGAAATTATAGATGGATTATATTGATATGAATGATACATGGAATTTAATTTATCATCTATTAAATAAATATATTATAATAACTAAGTGGGACTACAAGACCAAAGTCAAGAGTGATGATATTATTGACAAGCTAAAAGTTAGACTAGTTGTAAAAATATTTGTACAATCATATCAGATTGAATATGAGGAAACCTATGTACTTGTGGAAAGTAAAGACAATATAAAATTAATACTTATAGTCATAAATGATAAAAAATATATCAAATAGATGTCAAAAATGTATTCTTAAATAGAGTGATTGAAGAACAAATATATGTAGAACAACCACACAGTTTTGAGGTAAAAGGTAAATAATGTTGGGTATATAAGTTGAAGAAGACTCTTTATAGGTTTAATCAATATCAAAGAGTTTAGTACTTAATAATTTATAGTGGGTTATTAGATCAAATCTTTATAAGGATCCAAAATGAACCAACTCTTTTATACAAGCATTGAGTTCTAATGTGTTATATGTTTGTCTCTATGTAGATGACTTAATTTTTACTAATAACTCTATGAAGATATTGAATAGCTTAAAATACACTATAAAATTATAATTTGAGATGAGTTAACTTAAACTTATAAATTAATTTATTAGCATGGAAGTCCATCAAAAGAAAGATGAAGTATTCATTTATCATGCCAAGTATGTCCAAGACATGTTAAAAAAGTATAATCTTCAAGACTTGAAGCTCAAAAACACTCTAATCATAAGTGGAAAATAAATAATGAAAAAGGATGAAAGTTATTCAGACAATGAAAATAATTTGATAAGCATGATAAAAGGTTTGATGTATCTCATTCTAACAAGACCCAATATTAGTTATGGGGTTTCACTAGTTTTTAGATTTATGGATAAACCATCACTCAAAAATTTGCAAGAAGTGAAGAGAATTTTTAGATATATAAGAGGTAAGTATGGTATTAATTTCATACCATAAAGTTAATTATGTCTAAATATATTTATAAATTCAAATTAAAGAAAATATCTTGATGTCAGAAATTTAACTTCAAGTTATTGTTTCACATTAGGAATTGGGCTGGTTTCATGGTTTTCAAATAAATAAATTATAGTTATATTATCTTATATTGAATATAAATATACAACCATTAAATTATATTTCACACAAGTAATGTGGTTGAGTATGTAAAATGATAAATTTGAGTAATGGGATTTTGATTTTGCAATTTAACTAAAAATACCCAAATCTATAATCTACAAGTAAAATTGAAAACCATTAGATCAAAATTCAATCAAATGAATAATTAAAAATATAATTAATATATAAATCTAAATGTTCCCAATTAATATTTAAAAACTAAAGAGACTAAATGATTATGGGTTATGGATTTTGCTTACAAGTAGACAAAATTTTAGCATGATGTTGACTTGATCAAGAGACTTGAATTGCATAGATTCATGAATGATATTGGCATGGAGATTTTATGGATTAAATATTTAGTTTGGACTTGGAGGATGGGTTGGTTTAAATAGGCAATGGAGGGAAGATCAATGTCCAATATTTAAATTTGAGTTATGAGTATCAATGGTAGAGGGTTATCCAAGGAATCAAACATTTCTTGGAAGCCTCTAGAATAGAGGCTTCTAAAGAAGAAGGGATAGGATAGAGAGGATAAAAGAATTGGATAACTATATAATAATAGGGGATAATAAATATTATTAGGGGATTAGGATAGGTGATTAGATAGGTGATTAGGGACTAGGGATGTAGGAGAGCCTACGAGTAAGCTAGGGTAGGTGGGATTATAATTTAAAATTCTAATATAATGAATAAGTGGGATTAAGATAAGATTAAGACATGTTTAAAAGAATTAATAAGTTGGTGGGGATAATATAAGGTTAGTGGATGAATAGTAATAAAGGGGAATGTTATATAAATGACTAGAAAGGATGATATTAGGATAAAATTAGGCAAAATTAGTGTCGACTAATAGTAATATTAGTGATGATAAATAAAGAGATCAAATTTATATGTATACATTTTGACCCTATTTGAAAGGGTATTATGAGTAAAATAGAGTAATAAGTAATGGTATTTCAAATAATAAAGACATGATATAGATGAATGTTGTTAATATATGTTGTTAGTGTACATGATGCACCCTCAAGGGGACATGCGAGGAAGAATGAGATGGATGACCACTCAAAAGAGGAAATGAGGGGTGGGATGCAATAAATAAATAAGGGGATGGGATGATAGATGTGAGATAGATGATGAATAATAAATTGACTTTAATAGTGAGTTAAAAATAGATGACGCACCTAAAAAAGACATGTATAGGGACTAAAAATGATTGTGTCATAGTTATCGACACATCTCAATAGGGAATAAACTGTAACATGATGATGATAAGTCAAAAAGGCCTCAATTTTTTGATGTATCCCAAGAAAGGATGCATACAAGGAAGAGATATAGGCCAGGATAAGATGAGGATTTGATAAGATTAATGACAAGTGTAGTTCAAAGCCAGAGTTGATTGATATGATGGAGATGACAGAGAAGAAAATGATATGATTGAGTGACCAAAAGATGAATGAGAAGAATTAGAATGAATTGAATCAAATAATAATCTATAATGTGATTAATAGTGATGATTCCCCTAGTAAGGACACATGAAAGTGATTAAGAGATGATAGAGATATAGTCCTGATCATGCCCCAATTGAGGGAGGAAACTTTAAATTTTAAATGGTGAATTGATTAATCAATGATAATGATGATTGATGGAATAAAAGATGAATGATATGATTTTTAGGCTTAATCGATAGGTATAGATGATTGAAGGGGAAGATCGCAGAGATGATTGTGGGGATGGTATTTGATCAATAGATTGATTGATTAATGATTGATATTATAACTCAAAGATTTGATCATTTCAAGACTGAGGGACAAGATAAATGTAATGACAAATGGTGGGGAAAGAGGAGATAGTGACTGAGCTATCCTTGGGAACTAAAAAATGGCCAAGTGTTACCTACATAGTTAAAATATACCTCAGGTTGATGTAGTTCTAACTAGAGGATAGATTAAACGATAGATGAGAGGATGATGATGATGATGATGATGATGATGATGATGATGATGATGATGATGATTATGATTAGACATGTTAGTTGTTAGATAGATTTTAGTTGTGATGTTGATTAGATTGAGATGTTAGATGTTAATGACTAGAGAGATGATAGATGACAGGTTAGAGGATATAGATGTGATGATAAAAGGACTTGGAAGAATGATTAGATATTAGATAAGTGGACTTGGATGATCAGATTGAAGACAAAGGACTAGGTTAAATGATTGGTTATGGGTGTATGATAGGTGATAGAATATAGGAGAAATGATGAGTGTGTTTATTATCAATCTATCATTGTTGTAATAATAATCATCATAGTTTAAGTAATTATATTTAAGTATAATGCTAGGTAGTATTCCCCATGATATATGTATGAACAAGAGGAAATTGTGCCAAAGTGCATGAGGATACAAGGGGAAAATAACAAACTCTACATTATCGAGGGAACCTAAAAGAATTATTCTAGCCTTTTGGTGTCATCATAAAATCCATTTTTATTACTTAATAAATAAAAATATTTATGACATAAGACTAAAAATAAACATAGACAAGAAAACATAAGATAATTAAATATATACATGATAAAAGACATGAAAATAAGTCAAACAACATAGACAAGTAACACACAAGTATCTACATGCAGTGTCAATATGTCTTGTGTAATTATCCTAATAAAATTTGATGGGATGATTAATTAGATGATGATTTGGTCATGATGATGTGAGTTTGGATTGAAGCTATAGACTTGGACAAGGTTATGGACTTTAAGTGGACTAGTGAATTGGATTTAGGATAAGGACTTGGGTACCATGATTAAGACATAGGAAAAGACAAGATGAAAAGTCCAATAGTACATAAGACAAGGAAAGATGACAAGATGATAAAAGGAATAATACATTATGTAAGATGAATGGGATATTAAGGATATAAGACAAGATAACACAAGATAATACAACTTAGAGATTTTGGGTTTTTGTGGACTTTATGATTTTTAGGGGTTTTTAGAATATATATGTACACTATACAAATGGGGGTTACTAGAAAAGGGAATACCAGACCTAGAAACCAAGATAAAGATAGATGGAATAATTTATGGGATAAAAAAACTTTGAGGGTGATGCTAAAAATGGGAGGAGGACCATGGAAGAATGTGACTAGGGATCGCCAGTGACCACATCATGAAGGAACTAATTATTTAGTTGCTTGTGCGTTCATTAGAGGATATGCCAAGATTATTTTATAAAATTTACCAAAACACATTCCATTCCCTTACATAGGTCAAGATTATAAGAAAGGATGGACATAATAAGATGCAATATATGATGATAGATGATGGGTAGGAAAAATAGAGCAAGGGATAAGATAGGCAAGGGTGACATGGATGGGATTGATAAATTAAATGGATGGATTTCCCCCCCAAAGAGTTGAGGTAAAATTTAGAAAATAGGTTATTTTTTCATGATGTTGGAAACCAATTAACATCATGGTACTTTCCCAAGATACCATAAGACTAGTTTTCACCATTGGATGAACGGTTTTTATTTTGTAATTTTTTTTAACTTTTGACTTTTTTAACTTTTGGCATCTTGATTTATTGGATATGGGTAAGATGCAGGATGAATTTTCTTTTATGATTTTCATCTAACACCTATTTTAGAGATATGTGATACTAGGACCATGTTATCATGGCTAGATTCACAAATTTATTGGTCTCCTTTGTTGACTCTCGATTGAGACCCCTCCATATATCTAGACCAGGTATCTTCATCACCCATATGATAGACAATACTATCTGAGAAGGTGATGTGAGGTATGGATTGGATTATATTTTGATGTTGATGGGGGTGCATTAAAATTGAATGGATGGTAGGATCATGATAAGAAGGTGTGATCGGTGTTTGAGGATTAGGACTAGCAGTCACACACATCGTTGGAGATTGTGGACATTTCATTTTTGATTGGTGCCATTTGGAAAAAGACTACAAGAGATCCAATATGTTTTGACTTTATGGTTTATCTTTGATCTAATTATTTGAAAGATTATTGATCATATTGATAGTTATTTTGACATTATTTTTATTTTTATACTTGATTATATCATGAAATCCCACTGATACTTGCCATTGGGATTTACTAGAGGAGATTGATTTTTGACTTGATAGATGATGATTATTATGACTTTGACAGTCCTCTAGTGATTGATTTTACACTTCACTAGGGGAAGACACTTTTGGATTAGGTTTATGATTTGGATTTTTTTGATTATGACTTATTGGATCAAAGGTGATTTGATCATTATGATTAACTTCTGAATATGATCTTAGATTTTTGTATTTTTGACACATAGTATGTTACTTGGGGAAGAGTCCAATGATGTATGTTCTTATTTGTCCCTATGAAAGGAGATGATTAAATGATCATTAATGGGAAGGAAATGATATATCATGGATGGAGGCAATAGAGATGGTATGATGAGGTCAATGAGTGGTGATTGGGAAACATGGCCTTCATAGGGATTCCTAAGAGACCTAGTTTTGAAATCAAAGAAATTCTCCTCAAGATTAGTAAAAAGATCACCAAGATTATTTATAGTACACACATCTGAGGTAGGATCAGATTCACTCTAACTATCTTCAATAGATAAATCTTGTAATAAATTTGTTATGACTTCATCAACCTGATTAGGATAAAAAGATAAGCCTGATGATTGATTGCCATCTAAATTAGTAGGCATATTTATCATATACTATAATATATATGAGGGATGATATTTATAATGAGGAATCTAATTTAGACACTAGTATTAAACATGATCTAAATGTAGATAAAAGTAGTGTTGATTCTAATGTTGATTTTGATGTACATGATGTGATGTTACTAGTAGAAGATTTATTAACCATAAATGACATCTCAATGTGGGGTATTTAATGTGATGATATGGAGAAAATGGATTCAAAAAAGACAAGTCTATGTTATAATGAATTATTAGAAATGTGAGGACTAGGTTCATTGGGAACATAATAATCTTTGATGGAAGATTTATCAAAGATGGGGGGATCATAGAAGATAAATGTAGTGTCTTGACCTTGGCTTGGAAATGGAAGGGCTTGATCATGATTAGGAATATAATCTTGGAATTCCTCTTCTTTTTTACCTAAGGATTTTGACTCATTTGATTTATTCTCAATTTTAATGTCACCATGGTTGATGAGGTCTTGGACATAGTTTTGGAAATTACAATATTGATTAATGATATGCCTCCCAGATTTAGTGATATATATAATAGTGGTTAGAATTATACCAAAAAGGCTTAGGTTTGGTGGGATTAAGATCTTTTATGGGTGGATATACAATCTTATTGTTAGAAACAAGCTAGTGGAAGAGGGATTCTAGGGATATAGGAAGATGAGTATAAGTCTTCTCTTCACTTCGTGACTTGAATGTGGAAGTAGTAGACTTTGGATTAGATGATTATTTTTGTGACAAGTTGGGTGGAATAGTAGTATACAAGGTGGATAGGATAGGATTCCATTTTTTAGTGTAGGATGGGGTAGACAAATGTCTATGGCTAGTAGATGGAGGATTTGAATGGGATTAGTTGGTGTGAAGACTAGAAGTTGACTGATGTGGATGGGTGCAGACTAGAGGTAATGTTAGGTGGATGGGGTTAAAGTATATAGAATGTGGAGTTTTTATCTCAAGAAGGTGATAAAGGAGCATATCCCTATTAGCAATGAAGCATTCTCAATTAGTTTATTGACTAGATTTATTTTGGATGCCATGGATAAAGATAGGAGAAAGTACAAATGATGTGATTTGCTAGATTCAATAAAAAGGTGTGAGGGATTGAATGGAAAATTGAGGGATGATGATGTAATGTTTGGAAAAAATTTAGACAAAGGATTTATTTAGTTCAATCTCAAGTTTGACTAGATTTTGATGTGATGTGACGGGAAAAGACAATATTTAAGTTGACCAATTTAGGATATGAGCTAGACTTTGATGATTTTAAGTGGATTCAACTGGGAAAGCTATGAAAAGCTCTAAGATTTGATGATGATGGGATAGATCAGCCCAAGACACTAGTTTTGAATTGATGATGCAAGGTTATACAAGCTCACCAAGTACATCCTCAATATATACTAGGTACAGTGGGACCCAAGTCTATTAAGGTTGCTATCTATTATCTAGTTCAAAGAATTAACTCTTCCCCTTCATGAATGACCTGTATATAGCTAACCACTTATCCTAATGACAAATATCCCTAATATTTATACTCTACCAAAACACAAAGTGTGGATTAGTGAGTAGTGGTGAAATCCATGGTCACTATCCCCCTAAGAATATGGAAAGTGCATCAGAATCACTTCCAAATCATGTTTTCCCATAGAAAATAAAAATGGGAGGGTTTGTTAATGGTTTTTGATCCTCCAAGAATCACTACAAAGACCTAAAGAGGAGAACATACACCAATGTAGCCTTTGGGTGACACACAAGCAAATAAAAAGATTTATTAACTGATTATCTTATATGTGATATATATAAAATATATTTACAAGATAATTTTAAAATGCCAAAATATATTTGAAAAGTGACCTAAAAATCATGTGATTAGTAGTTTTGATTTGGTAGTCTTGAGGGGAAACCTTTATGACAAGACCTTAGACAAAAAATGACCTATAAAATAAGATGTTAGTAGACTTAAACAAGATAAATTCATCCATATAAGAATCTAAACAAAAGGTTAGTCCAATAAGCCTCAATAAAAACACTATAAAAATCATGATTTTTCTATATAATTTATTTGGATGAGGGGTCATGATGCAGGGATTTAGGAATAGTGCCCCATGTGGGGTTAAGGGGTAACACCCCTTATGGGTTCAAGAGGAAGCACCCCTTGTGGGGTCTAGGGGTAGTGCCTTGAGTGCACTCTCGATCATGGTACTGTGTGAGGTCAAGTGGTAGTACCCAAATTCTAAATGTAATTTGGGACTTGCAAAACCCTTATAATGACTCAAAATTCATTGAAATTGATCCTAAAAAATGTACTCAAAAGACACAAATTTTTAAGAAAAATATAGAGTATAATCACTACTAGTTTTTTGAAAACCACATATGCACAAGTAGAGTTTCCAAAACTAATTATGGAATACATAATACCATAACTATTAGATAATATTGTAGGTTTGAAATATGCAGTTTTGTTGACTATCAACTGATCATAACCACATAGTTTAGCAAAATTGCTTATAGTCAGGCAATACCACAACTTAAGATCAATAATTCACTTCAAAAAATGTTATTTTACAAGGGGTATGTGACTACATGGTTTTTTAGTGCAATACCACAACTAGAAATTCAATACCACACTTTGCAATATGCAATTTTGTGGTCTATAGGTAAAACATCAAATTTAACAACAAATTAAAAATATTTACAAAATGATTAAGATGCTATAGATTATTTAGAGAATGATAAAATTTATATATAAAATGATATTAATATTTAAGGTTATATTAAATTCTAAGTAGATGAATGTACTATTTACACTATCTAAGTCAAAACCACCTTTCAATATGTAAAACTGACTATTGACAACAAAACTGCCTCTCATGAAATACGGTATTGCTCTATGTAGTTAAAGGGGTATTTAAGAATGTTTATAATTTTCTAGATATAACTTTCTCCTTTTCTATGAGCAAATGCCAATTACACAGAGACTAAAAATCTATTAAAAATCCAAAGTTTGTAGTTTAAATTAATGATTTTAAAGCTCAATTCAAAACTACCTCTATATAGTCAAAACCACCTCTATATAGTCAAAACCGTAGGTCTATGTAAAATTCACCTTTCACAAAAATTGGTATTGAAATAAGTTAAAAACATGCAAAAAAAGTCATTTTTTAGGGGTTAGATCATATAGTTTATACATAACCACAACTAGGTTCTTCAGTAATGCTTCTACAATATCACAATTTGCAAAGAAAAACCACACTTTTCTTGGGATGTGAAAATTTGATGCTTTGAGCCATAATCCACCTTTAATCTGACCTAAAACCCTAATAAAACATACTCAAATCAAAAAATATCAAATCAAGAGGAGGTCTCCCACTGTGGTCACCAAAATTTAAGATGATCAATTCAAGCAATGAGATTTTGATTACCCAATTTAACCATAAATACCTAAATCTACAATCTACAAGTAAAAATGAGAACCATTAAATCAAAATACAACCAAATGAATCATTACAAACTATATTATAATCTAAATCTAAATGTTCTCAATCAAGATTGAAACAATAAAGAGACTAAATGATTATGGATTATAGATTTTGCTTATAAGTAGGCTCAAAATTTCAGCATGATGTTGAGTTGATCAAGAGACTTGGATTGCATATATTTATGGATGATATTAGCATGGATATTTTATGGATTAAATATTTAGTTTGGCCATGGAGGATGGGTTGATTTAAATAGGCCATAGAGGGAAGATAAATGGCCAATATTCAAAGTTGACTTAGGAGGATCAATGGTGGAGGATTATTCAAGGAATTAAAAATTATTTAGAAGCCTCTAGAATAGAGGTTTATAGAAAAGAAGGGAAAGTATAGAGAGGATTATAGAATTGAATAATTTTAGAATCCATTTAGGGACTAAAAACTATTAGTAGGGGATTAAGATAGGTGATTGGAGACTAGGGATGTAGGAGAGCCTATGAATAGGCTAGGATATGTGGGATTGGAATATAAAATTCTAATATAATGAATAAGTGGGATTAAGATAAGATTAAGACATGTTTAAAGTAATTAATATGTTGGTGGAGATAATATAAGGTTAGTGGATGAAGAATAATGAAGGAGGATGCTAGATAAATGACTAGAAGGGGTGATATTAGACATAATTAGGAGAAATTATTGTTGACTAATAGTAAAATTAGTGACAATAAATGAAATGAGAAAATTTATATGATAAAGATAATACTCTTAGCTAATATTAAATATTCTAAACTTGAGGTAACATATATTTTTTATGACAACGATGGGGCAATACAATTGTTCAAGAACCAAAATTTTTATGCTAGAAATATTTAACTCAAACATCATTTTATAAAAGACTTGGTCAATGATAAATAAATTTTCATTATGTGAGAATTTATGATAAGTTTTTTGATATTATCACCAAGGGATTACACAAGCAGATTCAAGGAAGACTTAAGGAGATGATATGCATCTCTCCTCTTTGCATCAAAGGGAGAATGTTGAGCATGATGCCAATATAAGAATTTGAGTATTCATATTAGAGATAATTTATTTAGTGTTTTTTAGTTTATGAAGGTTATTTAATTTATTTATGTCCTAGATTATTTATGTGGTTAAATTTAAACACTTTCTGAGAACTTCCTTAAAAATAATTAGTAATATCAATTAGAGTGCAACTCATTGAATATGTAGTTAACTAAGCTCAAACACTTATCCATTAATCTCCAAGAATGGGGGGCAAAAATTTTTAGAGTTGAGTTACCTAAAACTAAGTTTTTTTTAAGTCAATTTCTATTGTATAAGGATTTGGGGAACTTAGCTTGACTAGGTTGTATGAGTTGCTTACTTATTGAGCAAGGCTTCTTGTATATTGACCTTATCTTGTCGATAATTTAACCTTGTTAATGTTTTCTTTAGTCTAAATTTAGTTATATTAGAGTCTATTTTTATATTACTTATCTATTAAGTAAATGTATTATTTTAATTTTCACTTTATAATCATAACTTGTCATGCAAGTTATCCTGTATCAAGCTTATTTTTTTGTGTCTATTAATAAATAATTATCTGTAAGTGTCATGTAATGATTCATTTTAAATATTTTTATTTATAATTATTTATTTTAGGTATTTACAAAGGAAAACCAACAAGCTTTGGTAGCTTAATTTTAAGTCATTTAGTGTATATTTTGTCATCAATCACACTTATGCCACTGCTATATTAACTAGTAATTGTAAAATGGATTGAATGATATATAGCTTCAATTTCATATTAATTTAGAGCTGATTTTCACTCCCTCCATACATTCAAAAATTTCAAAAATATATAGAACTTTTTCATTAGCAAGAAATGATGAATTTGGGCATGTAGATAATAAAGGAGACCTAATTCAACTTAAAGGCAAAAAGATTCCAAAAGGGTTCATCTCCTTATGTTTTACCTTATTTAGACTAGTATACCTACATATACCTAAATCTAGTTATAATTACTCGACAATACTAAACTACATGAATTACACCCAAATACATAACTCTTTTTCTCTATTCTTAAAATCCATTTATTTATATGTGGGCTCAACCTTTTTTTCACCATTAGTACTACATAGAAATTTCTAAGTCAATACTTAAACTGATTTATACTACCCTCAAACTATCTCTAGATTAGGACACTATCACCTTGGATAAGCACGATGATGAAAACTAGTCTATGATGTCATTTATGGTATGTCTTTGTCTAAAAGCATATCATATATATACCTCATATACTTAAGGGCAGTCCATCAATCCTATCCCCTCTAATCCCATCATACTCTCTTTCCATCCCATTTCACTTGCCCTATGACATCTATCATCCCATTCATCTCATTTGATATTAATCCCATATTGTGTACACAATAATGCTTTTGGTGACATACTTAGCATGACAGTGACTCTTCAGCTTGAAAAATTCAACAAAATATAAGAGCATGAAAATAATACCCTTGGAGAGATATCTAGAGTTTCCTTTTCATCCTTCTCTTATCCAACACTATATCACTTCATATCTCTTTAGTCCTACCCTCTTGGATACTAAGTTTAGACTCCATTTTTCTAAAGTTTCATGTTTGTGTATAATCTCCCCAAACACTACTTATATAATCCCTCATCCTCACATTTTATGCCCTATACTATTTTGACCTACATCCCTTAACCTCACCATTAATTATCATTAATCATCAAGTCATTGTGTCTATGTAACACATCTCACCCTATGGATTCTATCATGAACTATGGGCAAAGATTCAATAAGGTTAAGTTGAATCATGATTCACTCATTCCCCATCCTTGGGATTCTTGACATGATAAAGGATAAACCACAATGGCTATCATTACTATGTGTATACATATTAGTGTGTGTTATTTTTGATCTATGTTTGATTTTCTTCTTTGTGTATTGGTCATTCTATGTTTGTCTCTTTTGATTTATGTATATATTACTCACATTATTTGTCATGTGGATTTTTGTTTTACATTTTCCCATCTTATTTTGTGCTCTTATGAAATGGCATAATTCACATTGTCATATTGGTATATAAAATACCAATGGTGCACCACATGGTAATATTCCTTGTATGTTTTGTGTGTTTTATATTTTCATCACTACATTATGCATCATGGAAATAAGACATCATGGTTATAAATATATGATATGCATATTTCCTAGTTCTATAATAATAACGTTGATTAAACGGATGGCTCAAGACTAACATATCACCCATTATGGAAGTAAGACATCATGGTTATACAAAGTCCTATATTATCCTACCCATCATTTATCACCTCATCAAAAATCCAACCAAATTATATCATCTATCTAAAACCAATCATCTATCACATCATCGATATAACATAACTAACACATATAACATCCATAATATCTATCAATTTGATATATCTCCTTGGGGCATCCTTGAGTCATTATCATCATATCATACTTCATCATCTCAAAATCCTACTTGGGATAACTACATCAGCCTAAGGTCTACATAAAACATGTAGGTAGTGCTCAGTCACATTGGGTGTCTAAAGCCAGCTTGAATATACTTTTATCACCTTACCCACAATCATTTCACTTTCTATGATCATACATTATCCTCCCAATCCTAAAATATTTCTCCCATCATTTATCCATCCAATCAATAAAATACTTGAGCTATAATTAGTAAATCACATCCAGGCCTATTTTTTGAGTCCATATGTATACATAGTTGCTTGGATCAAGTCAAACATATAACTAATAATCTTATGATATATCTATCCCTATTAATATAATTGGTTGAAAAATCCTCCAACATAAGCTCATAACTCTCCTTGACATGCATCCTTTCCTGGGATACATCCAAATCTCATGCCATTACTTAGTCAATAATCCATGCACTTAAATATTTCCTTATTATTTTAATTAATCTCCTACACCTATCAATTAAGATTGATAAATGATTACATCCATATTATTTGCATCCATTAATAAATTAGTTTGTCAATAATTAAATTATCTAATTTACAATTGTAGCTCTTCTTGGTATGCATCCTTACTTGGGATATGTCCAAAGCTCATAACTTCATCCAATGTTTGTGGTTTCTCCTTTGATTGGGGCTTGTATGTAATTGTAATATTTTCATTTTCTCTCCTTCACATATGTCTCTACAAGGGGAACTATCTAATTATAGCTCGATGATTGTATCCACATATAACCATCTCACACATCTCTCATCTTTGAGATGACCCTTATTTATTTTTTCCATGTATCCCACCCCTCACTTTTCTTTCAAGTGGGCATCCCTTTTGTTTCTCCCTACATGAAACCTTAAGGGAACATCACCCATATCAAATTAATAACCCACATGACCATTTTCATATTTTAAATGTCATTACTTCTTCCAGTCACAATGCCCTTTCAAAGAGGGTAAAAATGTATAATCTAAAATTAACCTTGTCTTCTATCATTGCTAATTTTGCCATTATTTGATGCCAACTTCCACTATTTATCACTAATTAAGATCATATTACTAACAATATCTACACCATCCTAACATTTCATTTACATTTCCTACATCACACTAACCTTATAACATCCCATTTGTCAATCAATATTCCTCTAACACTCCACTTAACATTATTTCCCACTTATATAATATTTTAAGACTTTGAAATTCCTCTCCCAACTACCTCCACCTACCTCCAATATGTCTCCCACAAATCCTCAATATAATCACTCTATAATCATCATTAAATACTCCTAATGAACTATATAACTTTATAAGCTTCTTAGAGCCCCTCACCAAGATTAATCTAGAATTATCTAGGAACTTTTAATTCCTAAAAAATTCCTACACCCTAGATCTTCATCCTCCATGGATGAAATATAACCATTCATTTCCTCTACCAACCACTATTTAATTATCTACACCCCCATATAAATTCAATCTTTTGAATCTTTGAAATATTTTAAATCTTTGTATATCATCCTCAATCAAATCCAATATTATAAATTTTGAGCATCAAAGAGGCAATCCAACATCCATAGTCAAGCATCAAACAACTCCAAGTTACTTTGGGCTAATCTACAATCCTCAAAGGAGAAGAATTCATTTGTTCTTTAGGTATAAAATTGTTTTTATTTCATTTCTATTTGCATGTGAATCCATTTATTCTTTTGGCCATTCTTGAGGTGTTAGTATATTGAATTAGATTAGGAAATGTGAGTTTGTTCATTATTCTTAATATAAATATTCTAGATACAATTTTATACACACATACAAATTCATCCAAGGAGCATAGCTACCTATTTTGATTAATTGAACTAGCCTAAGTATTCTAGTATATAAATAACTCTCATCTATAATATACCTCCCCCACTATTCTTTTATGTTCTTATATAAATATGAAAGGAGGTTACAATTAGATTTAGGGTTTTGGATAGTAGTTAAAAAATAATATTAATCTAGTTAAGTATTAATTTCATGTATACTGATTAGTTAAAACATAAAATAATAACACTCAAGTATATTAATATGGTGGATAGATGTATAATATTAATCTGGATCAAATAATGCAACAACTACTACCTATTGTCAATCTGAAGTGCACCCTATTGGAAGGTGTGAAAACAAACCTTATATTCAGTTAAGACAATGGGATCTTCTCAAAGTGTGGGTGAATCTAAAAGTGAGAAGAACCTCCAGAGAGGGCTAGTTCCCTTGGGTACATCACCTAAAACTAATTTATGCTTGGAAAATGGAGAGAAATTGACAAAACTCATAAAATAAGTAAAGGTAGGTGATGCACCAATATTTTGGACACTTGTAATTACACAAAACACACTATCAGACACTTTTAGACCTATAAGTATCACTTCACTCATTATTTGATTAGCTTTTACGTAAGTATTTCACAAAAGGCACTTACTAGCTATCAATCTAGCATGGGAGGGAAGTTGTCCACTTCCAAACCAATCAATAAACTATTTATGGCACTTAGAATAACTTTTAAGATATACAAAACACTTCATGAAGGTGAGAGAATTTAGATAGAGGAAAAATTAAAGCATACATTCACTAAACCCAATCAATGAATTCATAAAACACACTTTAGTTGTCTTAAAAATGGCAAAATTTAGTCTTTTATTGCATCAAATAGGTGTTGCAGTACAAATCTTGGCATAACCCATGCTCGCCAAAATCATAAGTCTCCTCCCTTTTACAAGAAAAAATAAAACCATATATATAGAATGAGGAAGGAGGAGAGGACTAGCATGAAAGTTATAACTACCTCAAAACTGAGTCTTTATTGAAAATGCATGCCAAGTGTGAATTCTCCTAAAGTTCCACATGAAAAAGGTCTTCAAAGCATAAGAAGAGTGAAGAGATCCTTTGAAGGAACTTGATTCATATGTTGATAGAGTTAAATAGGAATAATTTGGTGGAAAAGTTACCATTCAAAACCCTCAAAGTCATCTTTGATTATCTATGCATGAATGTAGGGTATCTGCATGAATAAGTCTTCAAAAAATTGCCTCTTAAATGAGTTTGTTAAAGTTTAAATTGACATTAGTCTCAATTTTTTTTGAAGGTGCATGCATGAAGACCTTGTCTGACATTGAAAACCTCTAGGAATCTTCAATTTATCAACAAATCATCTTTTGATCATTTGAGCATCTTGGGCATCACCATTAGAGAACTACAAAACTCACACTAGGGTTAGAAATATATATACCTGCATTAAAAAGGTGTTTGAAGTCTCCTGCATTTAATTTAAGAAAACATGAATGCTATTTATTTTGTTTTAAAGTCTAAATTTTTTACCTTGGATACGTGGCCTCATCTCATACCCTCAATCTACTTCAATCAATCTCTCCTATGAGTCTTTTGTTATTGAATTTCATTATTGGCCATTGATTATCGACTTGGGCTTCCAAAATCATGACACCTGTCACCATCACATTCCTCCTATGTAACTTAATAATAGTTTGCCTCTAGTTAATGTGCTTATGCCACATGGTAGCCTTGATCTTGACCTATTAACTTGAATCACAGTACTATATCTTTATCTGCTTGATTGAACGTGCTTGTGACACTTATGTGGATGATTGAACACAGTTGCGACACATGCCACTACCATGTTTTATCTCTAGATCTAATGAATTTTTGACTTAGTGATCATTATTATATTTCTATTTTCATTATAAAACATGCACCATTATATCTACCTTGACTCTTTAAATTTAGATCATTGATATTTATTTGCATGATTAAACATGCACCATCAATCTTGATCTGAGGAAATTTTGACTTATTAACCCTATGTGATCCCCACATGCTATTGATATTTGATTTGATTGAGTGAGGTGTCGACATTTAGTAGCCCTATGTTGGTCATATATTTTAAAAATCCAAATTTCTATTTTTGGCAGCTTAAAATTGGCACCCCATGAACATCCCAGACTATTAGAGCATTTTTGAAAGGCTTATAACTTGAGACTGAAGACACATTGAGACACTAAATTCGTAGGGGATAAGTCATGGAATAAAATACATCATTTTAATGTACTTCCTAGGTACACATATTAAATGCACAAACAAACTGACCTGTAAGACAAATTGGAATTGTAAACAAATTTTTGAAGGGTAGGGGTGACATTTTGACCTATGAGACCAAAAAATGTCAACATTTTGGTTACTCAATTGGGAATCATGAATTATATGCTTGAGAACTAGCAAATTTACATGAATTTTTGACTAATAAAATAATGAAAAATCTGATCCATAATTTCAAGTAACCCTTGACTTGAAATAAGACAACCTTCCTCCAAAACAAGAAAGGAAACCCACAAAATAGGGAATCTAACTAAACAAAGCAAGTGTGCAAACAAAGCACTTATTTAGAATAAAAATAAATAAACTAATGTGTTAGGATAAAACTTGGAGGAGAATAGGAAAAACTAATTATGTATAAGGAAATTATCTCTTAAAAGGTAGTGCTTCAGATGTATCCCATTAATTGGGTTGGAAGATCCTCACCATCCATCTTTACTAGTTGGAAGGCACTATGGGATTTGCAGTTAAAGATTATGTATGGGCCACTCCAAAGGGGGGATTTGTATCTAGAGATTGTGTATGGGCCACTCCAAAGTTAGTCAAACTTTATATGCCTTCTTTGTTTAGATCTATCCTTATCCCACTTGAGGACCAAATCTCCTTCTTTGAAACTTCATGAAGAAGCTCCTTTGTCAAAGGTCCTCTTCACATATGCTTGATTAATTTTCATGGATAACATGAAATAATTTATTATCTCTTCCAGCTCCATAATTTCAACATACCTGATCTCCATTGGTTCATTCTCTAACAACTCAAGTTGATGCATTAGTTCTAAAGTAGAAAACTCAAGATAAATAGGTAACCTTGCTTCCTTACCATATACCAACTTGTATGGGGAATTAGTTATTGATATTTTGTATGTGATTCTATCGACCCATAGAGATGAATTCAATTTGATATTCCATGACCTCTAATTATCTTCAATAGTCCTTCTTATGATTTTCAATAGGTTCTTATTTATAGACTCAACAAGGCCATTACTTTATGGATAGTAATTTGATGAAGTGCTGAGGTAGACACCACATTAAATAGAATTTTGGATGATCCTATTCCCCACAAAGGCCATAACATTGTCAAAAATTATGGTTGAAAGAACTCCAAATCTAGTAAGTAAACCTTCATAAATAATTAGAACATTGGATTCATTTGCTTATTTCAATGCTATTTCTTATGTCCATCATGTGAAATAATCTATAGAAATTAGTATCCATTTATGTCTTGAGATTAAAGGAGGATTTATAAGGCCAATAAATTCCAATCCCCATTGGAAAAAGAGTTGGCCTACTACATGGTTGAAGAGGTGGTTGAAGAGGTAAGGCTGTAAGTTTCACTTTTCCTACAAACATAACACACTATTTGCATTTCCTAACCCAAGTGTAGACACCTAAATAGTGTCTAACCCTTGGTCACCTTCCCCCTTGGTCCATTCCTAACCCATTCTTAAAACATGCAATTACTAATTTAAAATAATAAACTTATTTTGAATTAACCCCCCCTCCTTGGACACATCACCCATGACACCTCGCCTAGGACACCTCGCCTTGGACTAATTCCCATCCTATGACTCACCCAAGACCTATTCTTACTTCTCTCTAACCACCTAACCAACTCTAATGTGTATTTAGCCCAACCTTTGACATTCTCCAATGGATAGTGCACTTGGCGGATGAAAAACAGGCTTGGTGGCTCTTTTTGCCCGTTTTAAACCCGCCGACGTTGGTCAAATGTCGGCCGATGCCAGCGGAATCACCGACGTCGGTTATACTTAACCAAATTTTCTGACCCTTTGACGGATCCCAATCACAAATTGGCTAATCTCTGAGGCTAATCAGGACTCTCGAATCCTCTTTCGGTGAAACAAAGTTCTCGTGCTTTTACTTTTTAGTTTTCTGGGCTTCTTGGTGTTCTTACAGGGATCAGCATTCTTGGCAACACTTTTTAGGCACTAAGGTCTTGCATCACACATTCTGCACAGGGACTGCACGATATCTCCATCACCAGCAACAACTGAAACACAGCTTCTGCACCTTTGCCAATTCATATCACAGCTAAGTATTGGTACTTTTTTTTATTCTAATATCATTTCAAATATATTAGTATTCTGTCTTCTGTCTATTCCAAGCATCCTTGACCCAACCTTCCTTGTTCTTCCCGGAGAGGTTAAAAAGCCTTCTCTCACCCCTTATTCCTTTTTCTTTACCTCTGACACTCCCTTAGTCTCTTTTTAGGTAACATCCTCTGTCCAATCAACCCAGCATAAGTTATCAGAGACCTACAGACCTTCTTAAGACCCGTCTAATCAACCTGACTAAATTGCTTTATGGAAAGGCCGAAAGGTCTTTTTCCTATTTCTCACTCCTTTTCTTGACAAGATTCTCAGTCCCTTAGATCCTAAGTAGTCCCTTTAAATCCCTCATAGACCCTCAGACCCTCAGACGAGACCAAATCCATTATGCAGACCAAAAACTAGTCCTGTAACCCGTCCCTGGCCAATTGCCCTGACCGACCTCATCCACTTCCCCTACCAACGTCGGCAGTCTAACCGTCATCGATGACCACCCTGACCGACATCGGCAATATCACTGACGTCGGCGACTGTGTTTAGCAGATTGCAGCTTATCAAGTATGCATTTGTTTTTAGTCTTTTCTTTTCACATCTTTCATTATTTCTCTTTTCTGCCTCTGTCATATTCTATCTTAAATAGTGGATTGTCATCCTCCAAGAAGCCTTAGCGCTTCTAAGACCAAACTTTTTCTTGGCAATCCACCCTCTTATCAACTAACATTCTTCATGTTTTTAGTGTCTATCTCTTTCAAGTGTCATTCCTCCACAATAAAAGAGGAGTTCTTACAACGTCTGGATTACGGTGCGCAGACTATATCCAGGTATATACAAGCCTTGACCATTCCTTTTAGTTTCTCATTTTCTCTCCTTTGAATGTGAAAGTGAAATTGCATAGAAACATTCTGGCACGCCCGGTGGGACCCCTTTAGGGCCTTCCTTGGGTTCCTTTCCTTCTTTGTTCATTTAGGTGCATTAGGTTTCTCCCTCTTCACCTCTTTCTTCTTTTCTAAAAGACATCATAAGCAGGAATAAAAATAACTTTTTCTTTCTTTTCTTGCATTTCTAGACTAGTCAAAAAATCATTTTCTTCAACCCTTTCTCAAACTTGTTTTCATTCCAACTTAACATTTCAATTTGGGGCTTTAAAATATACGGCATTCCATTTCCTGCTTTTTTGCATTTCTTAGTCCACACTTAGTAATTAGTAAATCGCATATTGAATAAATCGTAGATCACTTGATGTTACACAACCAGACCACGTGCACTAAATTAAACATCAAACCCACTTGAGACAAGGCCCGACTGGGATTTCATCACCCAGCAGATACCTTACCCATCCTAGCGATCCTACTTGGATTTCACCACCAAGGGGAAAGCCCACTCTGTTCTCTGGTAGATTCTAAACTATAGGGAAAGTATATTTTGGCTAAGCGAAACCAGCTAACCACTGGAATCGTGAAGTGAGGGGAGCTTGCTCCTTAGCACCAGGCCATGTACGAAACCTAACACAGACTTTTGAGCACCTAAACATACCTGAAACCATCTTTAGATTACCTATTCTTGGACCCTTCTAACAGCCAACTTCCTCAAACATCACATTAAGGCATAAGCCACACGATCTTAATAAAATTGTTTCTAGGAATTTAACGCTAGGATCTACCTGTTCTCATCTTATTTTCTATTTTTATCTATTTTTTTTGAGCTGGTAAGGACGTCTTCTTCATTTCCAATTTTTTTCTGAGTTTCTAGAAAACACAGTAACCGACATCGGTCTTGCAACCGACGTCGGCAACTTTTCTTCACCGGCATCGGTCATCTGACCGACATCGGCAGTTTTCTTCACCGACATCAGTTTTTATACCAATGTCGGTCACTGTCCATTTTCTTTTTTTCAAAAATAGCAAGCTTAAAATCTAACTTTTTGGCTATCTAAACATCCATTCTGGTTTTCTGAGACTGAAAAAACACAATTTTCTAAAACCTGTCCCTTTCTTGCCTTGAATGGTTTTGACACATAGTCAAACCAAGGCCCTTCTTGACCACGCTAGTCAACAACCGCTTCCACCTTCACCATCTATAACTAGTCCTATAATGGAGTTCCACTCAGAGACTGAAAGAACTCCTACTCGCCCAACCCCACCTCAGACTCCTATTGTCCCAGAAGGGGACCAAGATTTTGCATGATTCTTGGACCTTAACGTCAAAGCCTTACAGCACTATCTCGCGCATAGCCAAACGCGAGACTCCCTAGGCAACCCGATCTATGGGATGTTGACTTCCTTAGTCGAGACAAGAATCACATCAACAACACCTACAATTCAGCCACTAGACAATAAAGTCAACACCTCCACCAATAACCCAACCATGTCTTACCTTCAAAATGTAACCTCTGCATCTAAACCTACCTCCATGGGGGTTTTGATACTCCCTCAACCTCAAATCACTCAACCAAACCCCACACCTTTCCAAAACCTACTAATCTCTATTCCCCCTACTCTTGCACCTATCAACACAAGAGTAACCGTTTACCCGTCAACAAGCGTGGCTACTCCTCAACCATCCTTGACGGCCCCTATCCAACTTGTGCCTACCAACCCCATAACACAAGTGCCCTTGGCTCCAAATTTTGCTCCAATAACCATCTACCCATATGTTGCATCTACGCAACCAACCACGTCATATGCCCCTCCCAATATCTTTCAAGCACCTTATAATTTAGGGGGCACTCCACCTACCAATTCGTCAGTAGATATCATCAAAATGCTGATGGATAAGATGTCTAGCTTAGAGTGTTTCTATTCAAATTTTGTTTTCAGATTTCAAAGGATTAAAGAAACTAAAGAAAGAATGGTCAAGGCTTGTGTACCTGGATAAAGTCTACGCACCATAATCCAGATGCAGTGAGTACTCCTCTTTGGCTGTGGAGGAATGACACCTGCAAAGAAAAGAAGCTTGGACAAAAGAAGATGTTAAATAGATAAATGGTGGGTTGTCAAGCAAAATCTTGATCTCAGAAGTATGAAAACTTCTTTAAGGGATATAAACCCACTAAATTAACAGAAAAAAATATCTGATAAATAGCTGAATAATGAAGAACCGAAATGATAAAGAAATGGAATGAAAAAGAGAAGTAAAGACTTACTTGAGAGAAGCTGTCAGATTGATAACAGTCGCCGGCGTCGGTAAGACTACCGGCGTCGATTGGTCAAGGTGTCAACGTTGGTTAATATGCTGATGTTAGTTGGGGTAGTGACTGGCATCGGTCAGGGTAAAGGTCTTTAGACGAAGTCTGGTTAAGTCTGTGGTTTGTGGACAGAGTTTGGTCAGGGTCTGGGTTTATTTAAATAGTCTGTGGACAAAGTCTGATCAGGGTTTTGGTCTGTGGACAAAGTTTTAGGCTTGGTTGAATGGTCTGGGGTCTAAGTCTGAGAGTCGGGTTAAATGGGCGGAATGTATGATCTAAGAGAGGACAGGAGAAATAGGGAGGTGGACAAATCAAGATTCGGGTCTGGGTTGATTATAGTCTAGTCTAGGAAAATATTGCTTGAAAGAAATAACTAAAAAGAGAATAAAAACACAGATAATATACTTACTTGTGCCTTGTGGAAGGTGTGCTACCGATGATTTCCATACCTACTGTTGATGTAGCTTTTATGGAGAACCTGTTGTTGAAGGAGAACCTTGAAGCTCTTGTTGCACCTGAGGGAGAAAATGGGAGGCTTGATTGAGAGATTTCACAGATTGACGGATAGTCCAAGACTAGGATTCCTGATTTGTTTTCAGAGATTTTTTAATTTCTGATTCGGATCCTCAAAAGAGTTTGAAAGACTCGTTAAGTATAACTGACGTCGGCGATTACGCCGGCGTCGGTCGACACTTGGCCGACATCGACAGGGTTAGAACAGGCAAAACAAGCCACCAAGCCCATTTTTTATCTGCCAAGTGCCCTATCTGTTGGAAAATGTCGAGGGTTGTGCTAAATACACATGAGAGTTTGTTAGGAGGTTAGAAGAATTAGGGATAGATCTTGAGTGAGTCATAGGAGGAGAATTAGTCTAAGGTGAGGTGTCCCAAGCGAGGTGTCATGGGTGAGGTGTCCAAGGAAGGGGGTTAATTCAAAATAAATTAATTATTTTAAATTAGTAATTATTAGGAATGGGTTAGGAATGGACTAAGGGGGAAAGTGACCAAAGGTTAGACACTTTTTAGGTGTCTACATTTGCCCCTTTTTGTCTTGTTGGTTGTTCTAAATGAACTGCAAGACAAAAACAGGAGTCGGTTGCCCCAGGTATGGGATAAAGTTGATCAAGTGAACTGCAAGACAAAAATAGGCGAGAGTTGGTTGTCTTGATTATGGATGAGGTATCCCCCCTCAAAGCAGGAGTCAAGAGAAGGGAACTGGGAATCGAGTGCTGATTTGACAGAGAGTGGATGAAAAGGTTGTAAAATAGAGTGAGAACGCTGTAAAAGTTGTGATTGCACATACACCACTTCACGAGGATGGTCAGGTCAAATTGTCACAGGTCAAAGGTCGAGGAGTGCCAAAATTAAAAGAACCAGGCCCCAACATTAGTCATAGCTGATCGAGTTATTCAATCGAGGCTGAAGCTCCAATGGTCATCGTGTTCCAGGTATCCCAGGCTTAGGAAGTGCTCCCAAAAACACAAAAAGGTTACAAGTAGAGCGGATTGACTGGCTTGCGATCCTGTACTTGTGAAGGTCAAAAGTGTGCGCACAATTTTGCTAACCAATCGTGAGGTAGCATACATGCAAAAACAACCAAGGCAAAGTCGCTTTGGAAGTAGTTGCGGTTTAGGAGATGGGCATGATCTCCAATGTCTAGTGGTCGATGGATGGATGCAAAAGTGATCTAAATGTGCCCTAAGGGGCCAAAATGACATGGTCTGAAGGACTTGACTTGATTAGAGACATGATGTCGGTCATTCTAAAAAGGGACAAAGAGTTTTTGAAGGTCACCAACGTCAGCTATGTAACCGACGTCGGTGTTCAAAAGAGACCGATGTCGGCAAAAATCGGCCGACGTCGGCAGCCTAGGGCATGCCGATGCCGACGACGGCGGCCTGCCAAATCTGCCAAAACTGGATTGGCAGCCCACCAAAAGTCATTTGTGAATGTGATTGATAGAGAAAAAAGAGCTCTGAAATTTGTTGAGTGAAAGTGACCCAGAGCTGACCAAGGAGTGGTGTGAGGTGGCAGAAGAGCATTGGTGGAGAGAAGGAGTTGATCGGACGCTGCAGGGACGCGTGTGGACCAGGGGAAGCATGCAGAGCCATTAGGGTAGAAGAGATGGCAGAGGGAAGTAGAGGACCCGTGGGAGGTCCACCACTAGCGGCACCCATCGTGCCACCACGCCGGCAACGCCGGGATGAGGTAGGAGGGTCTTGAACCTCATTTGAGTCACTTTTATTTTAAATTTAGTTTTTGAATTTGTTGTTGTTATAGATAGAAATTAAGAGGGAGGGTAGCTAGGAAGGTGGGTAGGGTGTCTAGGAGAGCTTAGGAGTCATTTAGGAGGGTTTTGGGGGGTGTAGGGATTTAATTTGGGGAAGCCCTAAAAATTAGGGCTCACCCCGTTCAGCCCTAGTGCCGAACCAGTCACCGACGTCGGCGACCCCGCCGGCGTCAGCCGACCATCTACCGGTGTCGGTTAGGTAAGTGCCGTCACTGGCAAGCTAACCGATGTCAGTGGTTGCTTGATCAAAAATGGTTCTGAAAAATGGTCAAGTCAAGAGGTCAAAGCTATGCCAAGGGCTTTCTGGGTGTCAAGATAGGCTTAGATAATCTGAATAGTTGATAAAATAGGAAAAGTAGGAACAATGTTAACATGAAAGTGACTGTGTATGGATGCAGGCGAGGTAGACCCTGATGTTGCGGGATCGCCTCCCGACCTTGCTGACGTGGATGCACGAAGGCGTGTCTGTCAAGGAGTGGGCACAGATGATCGCAGTCGGATTAGGCAGGCTGAGAGACTACTGCAGAGTGGCAAGGGACGTGAGCCTTATGGTGGCTTTGATCGAGCAGTGGGACCATGCCACCAACACCTTCCACTTGCCTACGGGTGAGATGATGGTCACGGTTGAGGATGTGTATCAGATTTTGTGGTTACCGGTGCATGGAGCAGACTTGTATGCATGCTCGAGAGAGGTGCATGACATTCACATGGTTACACTATTTGGAGAGCACACCATGGAGATGAGCTACCACTCAGTGAGTTTTGCATATGAGCCATTGTACGCGACAGATGAGGAGGCACATCGGTTGGCCATCCTGATGATGATTGGCATCATAGTGTATGCATTACTAGATGCAGAGGGTGGCAGGTTTTCAATTTCTATGACCAGAGTTTTGATTGATATGCTGGAGTAGCAAACCGTGTTTGCCTGGGCACCTGTGTTTTTGGCCCAGGTATACAGAGAGCTGTGGGGTATCAGCCGGTGGTGGTGGTACAGTCTATGTGTGGGCCACCTGCTACATTGCTGGGCTTATGAGCATATAGTGGTCACACGACCTCTTGGCCTTCCAGTGGTGATTCAGGCTGACTTCAGAGTTGGATTTAGGTGATGGCGCGAGGTTATGGCGTAGACACGGGTGGATGGAGTGGTCAGGGACATTGACCACTACAGAGGGGTACTGGAGGCCCTAATTCCTTTCGACATCATTTGGAGACCATACTTGGTCTACCCAGCATTCAAAGACCAGGGAGAGCAGCTGGTTGGAGTTCAAAGTAGGTGATGGATCAGAGGTAGATGAGCTGGTGAGCTCAAGAGGATCCCTATAGAGAGAGTGCGGTGCCAGTACGGGCTGTTATAGGATGTGCCTCCCGCCTTCCCATAGTATAGGCAGGATGATATAGAGGCACCGCTCTCACTTCTAGAGGAGATAGAGGAGCTACCAATAGGACCTGGGATAGCTGATCCAGGGTGCATAGAGGCCTACACTGCATGGTGGGCATGGCAGTATCGAGGCATACAGGTAGGTCCCCAGCCAGATCTACAGGATATTACCAGGGAGCGGGATACAGCCCACGAGGAGAGGGACACTGCACGGGAGGAGAGAGATGCGGCTCAGGCCCAGGTCGCAATTTTGCAGAGACAGCTAATAGGAGTCACAGGGTAGTTGGGAGAGATGACAGGTCAGGTGGTAGCATTGACAGCATAGGTCACTCTACTACAGGGACAGCTGGTGGCAGCCCAGGCATAGGCAGTGGCAGGGCAGAGTTTTGGAGGGCAGGGCCCATGGCAGCAGCCATCTCAGCAGCCAGCATTTTCACAAGGGGCAGGACCATCAGTATTAGTGCACCGAGGTGAGCCATAGCCTCAGGGGTCTGGACAGGCCACAGGGGTAGGGCAGATGGGTCCATCACAGACTGTATCTATGGTTAGATACACTGATGAGCTGGATGAGATCATGTATTATGAGAGAGCCATCAAAGGGTTCCCTCAGATACAATGATACTCGAAGATAAGGGCGGAGCAGAGCTGACAGAAATTGATGTCACGAGTGATGGCTTTAGGGTCACGTAGATGGCAGAGATCAGAGGGAGGAGAGGATACAGCCTCTTCTCGGCCACCGCCACCACCACCACAGCCACAGTCTTGAGGGCAGCCCTAGAGATGTACTATTTTTTGATGTATATACCAGCCTGCGAGCCGAAGACGAGAGATGTATGATGAGAGAGAGAGACAGACACTGATTGTGTCTTTTTGTATAAAACTTATTTTTGATATATATATGATGAGATTTTGGTTATTGATGTGTTATGAAAATGTTATAGATGTTTAATGTGTTTCATGTATTTTTCATGTGTTTCATGATGCATGTTTTGATGTGATATTTATGATAATTATGATGATTATGTTATGATGATGCTAATGATTATGGGATGATGCTTGATGATGATGACAATGTTTATGAAATGGTTATATGATGATGACTGTAGATTAGATGATGATAGATTATATGATGATGACTTTAGGTTAGATAATGATAGATGTGATAGATATGATATTGAATGTTTAACTTGTGGATGATGCGAATGTTTAATGAGTTATGATAGATGAAATTTATGACTAATGACTTATGATGTTATAATGAAAATGAGAGTATACTAATGATTATGTGAATATGTGATTGACTGTGTTATGATTGACAGGTGACGAGAGAGAAGGAGATGGAAGAAAGTGACGAAGAAAGTGGCCGAGCTAACCCCAGAAGACCCCATGTCAACTGAGTGCTGCCTACATAGCCCTTGTTATTAGGGCCTCAGGCCGATGTAGTTCTCCCAAGAAGGGAGGAAAAAGATTGAAGTGGTTGATTTTTGGTCATGATAAAGATATAGCATTTCCCATATGTCTAAGGGTACATGCTGAAAATGATAAGGAGAAAATGATGTTACAGCCTTTTCCAAATGGTGTATTTTGTAACATAGGTCAAGTTTTTTCATCCCTAGCAACTATCCATATTCGTGATGGATGTTTGCTAAAAAAATGAAGTGAGGTCTATTTATGCTTTAGCAAGTATTGGTTTATGCTTAACATAAATTGGGTAGTTGATAGTTTCCATGTGTATTGTTGTCCATGGAAACTAGAATGATTAGGCTTATGTGAATGGTTTGAAAAGAGTCGGTTTAAGTCATTTTGACAAATGATGTGAGTGAATGTGACTAAAGTATAGGCAAAAAGTAAAAGGCATAAGTGCCCTTTTATTGACAAGGACTAAAAAGACAACATAGACAGGGGTTGTTAGAACAAAAAGCCCCATTTAGGCGTTGCATCATTGACCATAGTTGTGTTAGAGCGGTAATTGAATCCCTTTTGACATTTAAAGTGAGCTCGAAGTCCCTTAAGTAGGTGATATGATAGGAGGAAAAGGGTAACCTGTTTTAGAGTATGGAGAACTTTACCCCTTTTTATAGGAGACCCTAAGACAACTACAAGTCAAGTCCATGACCCAGGTTTTTTTTTTTTTTTGAGTGGACTGATCAATGCAGGAAGTCCACATAAAGATATCATTTATTTGGTGGTCATTTGTGAAGCTGATCGATGCGGGAAGCTTCTGAGCAAGCGCTATTTGTAGCAAGATTTAGTCATAGCCATCCTTCGAGGGAGTGGTCTATACTTTGCTTTATAAATTTAAGGGATTTTGAATAGCTATCCTTCGAGGGAGCAGTCTATTTAGCTACAGCAATGATAGTGCAGCTATACTTCAAGGGAGCAGTCTGCTTTTTGATTTGATTTTATGACCTTAGATATTTTGACATCTTGATTTAGTTTTAACAGAATATTGAGTCATGGACAAGACTTATAGAAGGTCAAGGGCTCCCTTTTATTAGGATGAAGCATCCATACGTCATAAAAGGGTTGTAGAGGATTTTGTTAAGGGAAAAAGGATGAAATGGATTAAGGATTAAAAGGCTAAGGATTGCTCAAGGGACGAGCTCAAGTTAAATGTCAAGTGGATCAATACTCGACTAATAGTAGAATGGTCGTAGATGCAAAGCATTAAGAGGCTCAGGTTCTGGTTGGCCTTCAAGAGAAGACAGATGATAAGTCCCTGATCCATACTTGTGCATGATGATATAAGGTCTGAGCCAATTAGGAGCAAATTTACCTCGTTTACTCCGTTCCATATTGGTCACATGTTGGTTTTCTTTGAGGATGAGGTCTCCGATATTGAAATCTCATTCTCTCAAAGTTTTATTATGGGCGCGTTTGATACGATTTTGATAGACATGAAGATGATTGAGGGCAGCGAGACGACGCTCGTCGAGTAACTCAAGTTGAGCTAATCGATCTTGACGAAAGTCATCATTAGAAAGAATGTCATGAAGTGAAATGCGAAGAGACGGGATTTGTACTTTGAGAGGTAGGACAACCTCTAATTCGTACACTAGAGAGAAAGGGGTAGCACCCATAGAGGTTCAGATGCTAGTGCGATAGGCCCACAAAGCGAAGGGTATTTGAACATGCCAATCCCTTCTAGTGTCGTTGACCACCTTCATGAGAATTTTGGTTAGGGTTTTGTTAGAAGCCTCGACCTGTCCATTTGCTTGTGGGTAATAAGGCAAAGAAAAGTTGAGTTTGATGCCGAAAGAGTCACAAAGTTTTTGGATGGTCTTGTTTTTAAAGGATTTGCCATTGTCAGTGATGATTTTGTGAGGTACATCGAAACGACAGATGATGTGGGTGTTGATGAAGTTGACAATCTTGTCGGCTTTTGTGGAGATGAGAGGGATAGCTTCCACCCACTTGGTAAAATACTCAGTGGCAGTGATGATAGATTGATGACGAAGAGATGAATGAGGGTTAATCTCGCCAATGAGATCTAAGCCCCATTGTGAAAAAGGCCAAAAATCTTGAGCAACTTGTAAGGCGTGATTAGGGAGATGAAGCAAGTTAGCATGCTACTGACACTTGATGCAATGCCAAACATAATCGCTATAGTCTTGATGAAGAGTGGACCAATAATAACCCAGGCGAAGGATGCGCTTGGCAATCGAGTTACCACTGAAGTGTCCACCACAAATCCCATCATGGGCTTGTTTGACAGCATGAGAAGCTTCAGTGGAGTTTAAACAGTGAAGAAGAAGGCCGTCAAAACCTCTTTTATAGAGAAGGCCCCCTAACATGGTATAGCAAGCGGTGCGCTTGATGAAAGCCCGCCGTGCATTGCTAGAGAGGTTGGGAGGAACAAGAGAATGAGTCAAGTAGTCTTCAAGTTGTTTATACCAAACATCTTGTGAACTAGAGTCTATGGTGTGGATGAGATTGATGTCAGTAGAAATGTATGAAGGCAATGGCACATGATGTATCATGACATAAATTCTTGATGAGGATGATGATGATGAAGGAATATGAGAGGCAAGTGAAGCCATGGTGTCAGCAAATTTATTCATCGATCGAGAAACAGTTTGCAATAAGTGATGGTCGAAAGATGCTAGAAGAGTGTCAACACGGTGCTTGTATCTTTGTAAAATTTCATTCTTACAAAGATATGAACCATTGATTTGATTGACAACAAGTTGTGAGTCACCAAAGATGGTAATGGTTTTGATGTTTAAAGAAAGGGCGGTTTGAAGTCCCAAAATTAAGGCTTCATATTCAGCCATATTATTGGTACATTCAAAGTCAATTTTGAAAGACAGGGGCATGGGTTCACCTTCATATGGAATGAGGATGACCCCTGCACCCCCACCAAGTTGACATTTAGAGCCATCAAAAAACATCATCATTTGGTAGAATGTGTCATCAGTCGAGAGGGTGGCGATAGATTCATCGGGAAACTCGCACTGAGAAGGTTGATTGTCGGGAAGAGGGGCATCTGCTAGTTGGTCAGTGATTGTTTGCCCTTTGATAGATTTCTGTTGAACAAATTCTAAGTCAAATTTAGCAAGAAGCATGAGCCAACGAGCCATACGCTGGTTTTGATATGGTTTAGAATGCATGTATTTGAGGGGATCAGTGTGAGTGACGACAAAGGTTTTGTGATTGAGAAGATAATGATGGAGCTTGGTAGTGGCAAAGACTAATGCCAAAAGAGTTTCTCGGTATGAGTATACCGAGTTTCATAATCGACAAGTGTTCGGCTTATGTAATAGACTGCTTGCTCACGGTGTTGCTCGTCTCGATGCGCGATCATGGCACCTAACGAATGATTGGTTGCGGAGATGTAGAGATAGAAGGGTTGGTCGTCTTTTGGTGGAATAAGGACTGGTGGAGAAACCAAATAGATTTTAAGGGCTTCAAAGGCCTCTTGGCAATCCTTATCCCATTTAAAAGAGACATCCTTCTTGAGGAGATGATGAAAGGGTTGGCAACGATCAGAAAGTTACGAAATGAAACAGTGGATGGATTGGAGCTTTCCCTGTAGGCTGCAAAGTTGCTTGAGATTAGTTAGAGGTGGCATTTCGAGGATAGCACAGATTTTGGCAGGATCTATCTCGATGCCACAAAAAGAGATAATGAATCCCAAGAGCTTTCCTGAGAGGACCCCAAAGACACATTTCTTGGGGTTAAGACGGACTTGGTAATGAAGAAGGCGAGAGAAGATGATTTTGAGGATAGTTAAATGGTCACGACGAAGCTTGGATTTGCCAAGCAGGTCATCGACATAGTCCTCCATGATTTTGTGAAGGAGGTCATGAAAGATTTAAGTCATAACACACTGATATGTGGTGCCTGCATTTTTCAGACCAAAAGGCATGACTCGATAGCAAAAAGTTCCCCAAGGGGTAATGAAGGTGGTTTTATGCTGATCTTTCAGTGCAATCAGGATTTGGTTGTATCCTGAAAATCCATCCATGAGTGATAACATCTCATGGCCAGCTGTAAGATCAACAAGTTGGTCAATGTTTGGAAGAGGAAAGTCATCTTTGGGACAAGCCAGGTTAAGGTCACGATAGTCTGTGCAGATTCGGATCCCCCCAGTCGCCTTGGTGACAGGAACGATGTTAGAGACCCACTGCGGATAATTGATGGGTTGGATGAAGGAGACAGAAAGAAGGCACTGAAGCTCTTCTTTAACAAGAAGTGCAACACGAGGATGCATTTTGCGAAGCTTTTGCCTAACAGGCTTAGCCTCTAGGTTTGTGACAATGTTGTGAGTGGCAATGTTAGGGTCGATGTCAGGCATATCAGCGTAGGTCCAGGCAAAGGCTTTACAATTATCGGAGAGAAATGTGGTATAGTCGATTTGCTCCTGAGTGTCTAAAGACTGACCAATCTTTAAGACTTGAGGAACATCAGAAGATGAAAGGTTAATGTCAATGGTTGATTCATTTAACATAACCTATGTTTCAGAAGGGAGAGAGCGCTGAATGAAAGAATCGTCAGCACCCATATATGTAAGAATGGCGTCATCATCTACGCAGTGGACTATGTTGATGGTTGATGATTCATCGTCTATCATGCTAGGATAAACGAGAGGGAGAGACTTAGGAACCCCGTTGATCTGATAGGTTAGAGGTTCCAAGCGGATGGTGTTTATGCAAAAAAAAACTAGGAGGGATGGAAACCACTGACTCCATAGGTGAAAAAGGAAGAATAGGCGAGTCTAGAAGAAATTGGTTGATGTCTAGTTCAGGGGAGAGGTTTGTGGAAGTTTCAGTGGGTTCTTAGAAACCCAGTCCATACCGTTTCTTTGCATTATCGTCATTGGGTGTTTCGACAGGCTGATGGGAGCCTTGTTCGTAACGTCCAAAGCCGAAACCCTTCCATGCACACCTATAAAGATAGGTATGTGCAAAGGTGGGGTTGCTAAGAAAGGAGAAATCTGATGTGAGGATTTGAGGCGAGGAAGAAGGATTTGATTCAGTAGGGGCTTGATCAAGCCCCCCATAGACGAGATTGGTGTGAAGGCTAGGAGGACCATAAGGAATGACCATCCCGATCCGACAGTCATAGTTTGGGTGTTGATGAAGTTGTCCATACTCTTGAAGAGTTTGGAACATGTCTAGAGTAAGGAGATGATATTCTCCTAGTGAAAGTCTTTGGAAGATGTCATCCATGGGGTCCTTGGTTGGTAATTGAAAAGAGGATGTGGTGGCAACCGCTGTTTGCGTACTAGTTGACGCTTCTGTGGATGGAGATGATGTTTGGGTTGATGCTTTAAGCGGGATAAGAATGTCGTTTGGGCTATAGGTCGTGTTACAGGTCTTAAAAGGTGATGGGTCAGTGGGAATGACATGGATTTGTTTGTCATGTTCAAATTTAACACAACGGTGAAGTGTTGAAGGGACGCAAGCCATGGCGCGAATCCAAGGTCGCCCTAAGAGGATGTTGTATTGGAATTCTCCTTCAATGATGTAGAAGAGCTCCGAGATTATGCGTGGACTAACGCGGATGTGGAGGACAACAGTGCCGATAGTGTTAGTGGTTGTGTCATTAAATGATCTAAGGATTGAGTTAGTTTTTGATACGCAATTCTTGGGAAGAGCTAATTGGTCAAAGGCGTGAGACGAAATGATATTAATGCTAGCACCCCCATCGATCATAACTTGTTTAATATGGGTTTGATCAACGTAGGCTGTGATGAAAAGGGTGGCATCCTGATCTTCTTCGGTAGAGGTAGGAATCTCAGAATTACTGAAAGTGATGGAGGTGATGGGGGATAAAGAATGGACTAAGGCAGCAAGTGGTTGAGGGTCTTCAGGTTGAACCTCAGCTGCCTGTAAGGCTTTGATTAGAGCCTGGTGATGTTGGGGGGAGCTTTGAATAAGGTCATATAGGGTCATCTTCACAGGCGTTTGGTGAAGTTGTTTTATCATGGATTCTGTGATTGCCTTTGAAGAAGTGGGTTGGGATGCACCTAAGATGGAAATCTTGGGTTTTGGTGGTTGTGGTGCTTGGACAAAAGGATAGGTCCAAGGGATAGTGGCTTTTTCTTTTGCTTTGTCCTTCTGTGACCTAGTGGTTACATGAATGGCATTGATTTCGAAGATAGTAGGTGAAGAAGGGGTTATGGTCTGTTGGTGAGACGTTGATGCGGTTGATGAGGCTGGGTGGGAAGGTGACGAGGGTTGGTCAAGAGTGTCCTCAAGGAGAAGAGTGTCTTTCTCCATAAAGCGGTGAATGACTGCCTTGAGGGCACAACAAGTCTCGGTATCGTGTCCTGGTGTGCGATGGTATAAACAAATCTTTGTATCATCGAACTAAGACGGTTTTGACCCGAGAGGTTGGAATGGCTTGATGGAAGGGTAATGCTAGAAGTTTGCAAAAGTTGACATAATATTAAAGCATATGAACCTTCTAAGGGGTAGGCACTTATTAATACATGATGCGCTGGTGACTTCTGCTTGGGGGATGCTGAAGAAGGTTTTCGTACCACCTTTTGGGTTGGTGGTGCGGTGACAGGTGAAGACAACACTTTCTTTGTGAGAGGTGCTAAATTTTTGAGAGGGAGTTGACTTGTTATTGGCGAAGGAAGTAATGGAGGCAATTTGTGTTGGTTAATGGTCGGAGTAGGAAGCACACCAAATAGGGTGGAAGGATGAGGACCTAAGATGGAGGGCAAAGTTGACGGTGGAGGAGGAGTTTGTCTTTGTGGTTTGGCAGTCTTCTTGGATTTGGTTGGCAGACTACTTTTGGGCAAGGTTTGGTTCAAGTCCACCTTCACTTGTGGGTGAGTGAGGGAAGAGAGAGGGCGAATACCAAGTGACTTGATTGGTTTGGATTGGGTAGATGTAGGTTGAGAAGTGGGGGTTTGGTCTTTGTTTGGAGTCTTGGATGATTCTGCCTTGGGAGGATTGGCAACATGAGATGAAAGGGTACGAGAATGTTGAAGAACTTTAAGATGTTCCCACAATCCTCGATGCTCCACTTTCCTTGAAGGGAGAAGTTCTAATTTCTCCACTAGTCGAGAAAATGGTTGGGAGGACATTGGATGAAGTTGGGATCTTTGAGAAGATGTATTAGGTGTAGCAGTAGTCTCGGACCCAAGGTGTGTGGGAGTTATAGCTGAATTGTCTTTGGTTGAGGAAGATGGAGAGTCAGGTTCTTCTCTTGGTGGAGAAGGAATGGGAGAATGTGACTCCTCAAGTGGGTAAAGGGCAGGAATTATGGTGCCCTCCACTTGTGGTCGAGGAGTGGGTAAGGTCAGGTCCTCCATAGACAGAAGAAAAGAGGATGGTGAGACCGGTGGCGTCGGTAAAGTTGAGGCATCCTCCAGGATGAGAGAGGTTAATGAAGAACTGACCGGAGAAAGAGGTTCATCCACACGTGATGGACTGGTAGATGTGTTAACCTCTTGAGATTGGTTGGGGATGAAAGGTGAGACCGTATTGACCGTTCGAATATCATGTTCATGCGTGTTGTCAATTAAGGTCTAGACATTATTTTGGGTTGGTGGATGGTTGGGAAATGGTTGCTTGAATATGTCGATGCCCTGGTTTGGAGGTGCATTAGGATTATCTAGAATGAGCTCCCCCTTTTCAAGCATGTCCTGGACTATGTTTTGGAAGGTTTTACAGTTTCCCGTATCATGACCTTTGACACGGTGGAAATTATAGAAGTCATTTTCCCTATTCCATGCAGGGATGGCGCGTGAAGGATCAAATTGTGGTGGTGGTCGAATTTGGGGAAGGTTGAGAATCCCCTGTTTAACAAGCTTTTCTAGTATAGATACGTAAGATTCTCCAAGAGGAGTATATTGTCTTTGCACGTATCTTTGCTGGAATTGACGGGTGGCGCTCTGAGATGTTGATGGCTCAGGTTGATTAGATGAAGAGGATGAAGGTCTAACAGCCACAGCATTAGCTGAAGTTTTAGACTTAGGATTTGACGATGAAGGCTTAGAAGAAGAAGAATCATTAGTCTTAGAGTTGGGGTTTTTGCTCTGCAACTTGACTTTGTTCTCCTTGATGGCACGTAATTCAAGTTTACAGGCCATCGTGAAGGCTTCGTCAAAGGTATGGAAGGTCTGAACCCTTAAAGTGGAAGAAATGTGTTTGGCGCAAGCTCGAGCAAATAGTTTAATAAGCTCAGTTTGAGGTAAGGAAAAGGAGAGTTGATTGATAAGGCCTCTCCAATGAGCAACGAAGTCAGCTACTGATTCGTCCTCAAATTGATGGATAGTGTAAAGGTCTGTGATCAAAACCTTTTTGGTGATATTAATGGAGAAATGGTCAAGAAAAAGCTGGGCCAATTGTGTAAATGAGAAGAGGGAATGGGTAGCAATGGAGCTGTACCAATCGAGTGCAGCGCCAAAAAGGGACATAGGAAATGTGCGCAAGAGCAATGCGTCGTCATGGGTGATAAGGTAACAGGCATGTCTAAATGCCTGTAAGTGTTGCTGTGGGTCTTCCTTGCTTTGAAAGCGAGAAAATTTGGGAAGCTCCCACTGGCTGGGGTATGGTCTAATTGGAATGGAAGGATGAATAGGCTCATTGCAAATTTGCTCGTATGATAGAGCATTGCGTGAGCCAGAAATGGAAGTCTCTAAGCTAGACATTTTATCCATCAGCATTTTGATTATATCTGTCAATGGATTCGTAGGTGGAGTGCCCCCTAGATTATAAGGCACTTGAAAGATATTTGGAGGGGCGTATGATGTGGATGGTTGCATAGATGCAACATATGGATAGCTGGTTATGGGAGCAAAAGTTGGGGCCAATGGCACTTGTGTTATGGGGTTGGTTGGCACAAGTTGGATAGGAGCCGTCAAGGATGGTTGAGGCGTGGCTATGCTTGTTGATGGGTAAACGGTTACTCTTGTATTTATTGGTGCAAGAGTAGGGGGAGTGGAGACTAGAAGGTTTTGGAATGGTGTGGGGTTTGGTTGAGTGACTTGAGGTTGAGGGAGTATCAGAACCCCCATGGAGGTAGGTTTAGATGGAGAGGTTACGTTTTGAAGGTAAGATACGGTTGGGTTATTGGTGGAGGTATTGTCTAATGGTTGAATGGTAGGGGCAGTTGATGTGGTTCTCGTGTCAACTAAGGAAGTCAGCATCCCATAGATTGGGTTGCCTAGGGAGTCTCATGTTTGGCTATTCGCGAGATAGTGTTGTAAGGCTTTGACGTTAAGGTCCAAGAATCGTGCAAAGTCTTGGTCCCCTTCTGGGATGATAGGAGTTTGAGGCGGGGTTGGGCGAGTTGGAGTTCTTTCAGTCTCTGAGTTGAACTCCATTATAGGACTAGTTATAGATGGTGAAGGTGGAAGCAGTTGTTGGCTAGCATGGTCAAGAAGGGCCTTGGTTTGACTGCGTGTCAAAACCATTCAAGACAAGAAAAGATCAGGTTTCAGAAAACTGTGTTTTATCAGTCTCAAAAAACCAGAATGGATGTTTAGACAGTCAAAAAGTTGGATTTTATGCTTGCTATTTTTTGAAAAAAGAAAATAGACAGAGACCGACGTCGGTATAAAAAACCGATGTCGGTGAAGGAGACTGCTGATGCCGGTCAGATGACCGATGCCAGTACAGAAAAGTTGTCGACGTTGATTACAGGACTGATGTCGGTTACTGTGTTTTCCAGAAACTCAAAAAAAAAGTTTTTGGAAATGGAGAAGACGTCCTTACCAGCTCAAAAAAGACAAATAAAAACAAAAAATATAGTGATGACAGACAGAGCCTAGCGTTAAGTCCCTAGAAACAATTTTATTAAGATCGTGTGGCTTATGCCTTAATATGATGTTTGAGGAAGTTGGCTGTAAGAAGGGTCCTAGAATAGGCAGTCTAAAGATGGTTTTAGGTATGTTAAGGTGCTCAAAAATCTGTATTTGCTTCCGTACAGGCCTGGTGCTAAGGAGCAAGCTCCCCTCACTTCACGATTCCAGTGGTTAGCTGGTTTCACTTAGCCAAAATATACTTTCACTATAGTTTAGACTCTGCCAGAGAACAGAGTTGGCTTTCCCCTTGGTGGTGAAATCTAAGTAGGATTGCTGGGTTGGGTAAGGTTGTCTAATGGGTGATGAAATCCCAGTCGGGCCTTGTCTCAAGTGAATTTGATGTTTTATTGAGTGCACGTGGTCTGGTAGTGTAACATCAAGTGATCTACGGTTTATTCAATATGCGTTTGACTAATTACTAAGTGTGGACTAGAAAGATGTAAGAAAGCAAGAAATGAAATGCAGTAAGTTTTAAAGCCCCAAATCAAAATATTGAATTGGAATGAAGACAAGTTGGAGAAAGGGGTGAAGAAAATGATTTTCTTACTAGACTAGAAATACAAGAAAAAGGAAGAAAAAGTTCTTTTTATTTTCTGCTTATGATTTTTTTAGAAAAGAAGAAAGAAGTGAAGGTTGAAAAGCCTAATGCAACTAAATGAACAAAGAAGAAAGGGAACCCAAAGAAGGCCCTAAAGGGGTCCCACCGGGCGTGCCAGAATGTTTCTATTCAAATTTTGTTTTTAGATTTCAAAGGATTAAAGAAACTAAAGAAAGAATGGTCAAGGCTTGTGTACCTGGATAAAGTCTGCGCACCATAATCCAGACGCTGTGAGTACTCCTCTTTGGTTGTGAAGGAATGACACCTGCAAAGAATAGAAGCTTGGACAAAAGAAGATGTTAAATAGACAAATGGTGGGTTGTCAAGCAAAAGCTTGATCCCAGAAGTATGAAAACTTCCTTAAGGGATATAAACCCACTAAATCAACAGAAAGAAATATCTGATAAATAGCTAAATAATGAAGAACCGAAATGATAAAGAAATGGAATGAAAAAGAGAAGTAAAGACTTACTTGAGAGAAGCTGTCGGATTGATAACAGTCGCCGGCGTCGGTAAGCCTACCGGCGTCGGTTGCTCAGGGCGCCGACGTCGATTAATATGCCGATGTCGGTTGGGGTAATGACCGGCATCGGTCGGGGAAAAGGTCTTTAGATGAAGTCTGGGTAAGTCTGTGGTCTGTAGACAAAGTTTGGTCAGGGTCTGGGTTTATTTGAATAGTCTGTGGACAGAGTCTGATCAGGGTTTTGGTCTGTGGACAAAGTTTTAGGCTTGGTTGAATGGTCTGGGGTCTGAGTCTGAGAGTCGGGTAAAATGGGCAGAATGTATGATTCGAGAGAGGACAGGAGAAACAGGGAGGTGGACAAATCAAGATTCGGGTCTGGGTTGATTACAGTCTAGTCTAGGGAAATATTACTTGAAAGAAATAACTAAAAAGAGAATAAGAACACAGATAATATACTTACTTGTGCCTTGTGGAAGGTGTGCTACCGATGATTCCCGTACCTGTTATTGATGTAGCTTGTATAGAGAACCTGTCGCTGAGGGAGAACCTTGAAGCTCTTGCTGCACCTGAGGGAGAGAGTGGGAGGTTTGATTGAGAGATTTCGTAGATTGATGGATAGTCCAAGACTAGGATTCTTGATTCGCTTTCAGAGATTTTTTGATTTTTGATTCGGATCCCCAAAAGAGTTTGAAAGACTGGTTAAGTATAACTGACGTCGGCAATTCCGCCAGCGTCGATCGACACTTGGCCGACTTCGGCACGGTTAGAATGGGCAAAACAAGCCACCAAGCCTATTTTTCATCCGCCAAGTGCCCTATCTATTGGAAAATGCTAAGGGTTGTGCTAAATACACACGAGAGTTTGTTAGGAGGTTAGAAGAATTAGGGATAGATCTTGAGTGAGTCATAGGAGGAGAATTAGTCTAAGGTGAGGTGTCCCAAGCGAGGTGTCATGGGTGAGGTGTCCAAGGAGGGGGGTTAATTCAAAATAAATTAATTATTTTAAATTAGTAATTATTAGGAATGGGTTAGGAATGGGCTAAGGGAGAAAGTGACCAAGGGTTAGACACTTTTTAGGTGTCTACATAGAGACCTCCGTTGCCGACTCACGCAATGCTCTCTCATACGAGCAAATTTTCAATGAGCCCATTCATCCTTTCGTTCTGATTAGACCATACCCCAACCAGTGGGAGCTTCCCAAAATTTCTTGTTTTCAAAGCAAGGAAGACCCATAGCAGCACTTACAGGCATTCAGACATGCCTATTACCTTATTGCCCATGAGGATGCATTGCTCTTGCGCACATTTCCTATGTCTCTTTCTGGCACTACGCTTGACTGGTACAACTCTATTGCCAGCCATTCCCTCTTCACATTTACACAGTTGGCCCAGCTCTTTCTTGATCACTTCTCCATTAACATCACCAAGAAGGTCTTGATCACAGACCTCTACACTATCTGCCAATTCGAGGACGAATCAATAGCTGACTTCGTTGCTCACTGGAGAAGCCTCATCAATCAACTCTCCTTTTCCTTACCTCAACCTAAACTTATTGAACTATTCTCCTGAGCTTGTGCCAAACATATTTCTTCCACCTTACGGGTTCAAACCTTCCGCACCTTCGATGAAGCCTTCACAATGGCACGTAAACTTGAATTACGTACCATCGAGGAGAATAAAGTCAAGTTGCGGAGCAAGAATCCCAACTCTAAGACCAATGACCCTTCTTCTTCTAAACCTTCATCATCCAATCCTAAGTCTAAAGCTTCAGCTAACGCTGTAGTCGTTAGACCTTCATCCTCTTCAACCAATCAACCTGAGCCATCCACATCTCAGAGTGCCACCTGTCAATTCCAGCAGAGATACGTACAACGACAGTATACTCCTCTTAGAGAATCATACGCATCTATACTAGAAAAACTTGTTCAACAGGGGATTCTCAACCTCCCCCAGATTCGACCACTGCCACAATTTGATCCCTCATGTGCCATCCCTGCATGGTATAGGGAAAATGACTTCAGCAATTACCACCGTGTCAAAGGTCATGACATGGGAAACTGTAAAACCTTTAAAAACATAATCTAAGACATGCTTGAAAAGGGTGAGCTCATTCTAGATAATCCCAATGCACCTCCTCACCAGGGCATCGACATCTTCAAGCAACCATTCCCCAATCATCCACCAACCCAAAATAATGTCCAGACCTTGATTGACAACACTCATGAACACGACATTCAACCGGTCAATACGGTCTCGCCCTTCATTCCCAACCAACCTCAAGAGGTTAGTCCATCTACCAGTCCATCACTTGTAGATGAACCTCTTTCTCTGATTAGTTCTCTGTCAACTTCTATCATCTTGGAGGATGCCTCCACCTTACCGACACTACCCATCTCACCATCCTCCTTTCTTCTGCCTATGGAGGACCCAACCTTACCTACTCCTTGACCGCAAGTGGAGGGCACCATAATCCCTACCCTTTACCTGCTTGAAGAGTCACACTCTCTAGTTCATTCTCCACCAAGAGAAGAACCTGACTCTCCATCTTCTTCAATTAATGACAATCCAGTTATAACTCCCACACACCTTGGGTCCGAGACTACTGCCACACCTAACACATCTTCTCAAGAATCCAAACCTCATCCAACATCCTCTCAACCATTTTCCTAACTAGTGGAAAAAATCAAACTTCTTCCTTTAAGGAAAGTGGAGCATCAGGGATTATGGGAGCATCTTAAAGCTCTTCAACATTCCCGTGCCCTCTCGTCTCATGCTGCCAATCCTCCCAAGGTAGAATCTCCCAAGACTCCCAATAAAGACTAGACTCCCGCTTCTAAACCTACATCTACCCAATCTAAATCGATCAAGTCACTCGGTGTTCGCCCTGTCTCTACCCTCACTCACCCGCAAGTGAAGGTGGACTTAGACCAGACCTCGACCAAAAGTAGTCTTCCAACCAAGTCAAAGAAGACTGCCAGACCACAGAAGTGAACCCCTCCTCCACCATCAACTTTGCCCTCCATTTTAGGTCCTCATCCTTCTACCCTAATCGGCGTGCTTCCTACTCCGACCCTTAACCAAAACAAATTACCTCCATTACTTCTTTTGCCAATGAGAAGTCAACCCCCTCTCAAAAATTTGGCACCTCTCACAAAGAAAGTGTCATCTTCACCTGTCACTGCACCATCAAACCAAAAGGTGGTATGAAAACCTTCTTCAACATCCCCCAAGTAAAAGCCACTAGCGCGTCATGCATCAACAAGCACGGACCCCTTAGTAGGTTCATATGCTTTGATATTATGCCAACTTTTGCAGACTTCTAGCATTACCCTTCCTTCTATCAAACCATTCCAACCCCTTGGGTCAAAACCTTCTTGGTTCGATGATACAAAAATTTGTTTATACCATCGTACGCCAGAACACGATACCGAGACTTACTGTGCCCTCAAGGTAGTCGTTCACCGCTATATGGAGAAAGACACTCTTCTCCTTGAGGACACTCTTGACCGACCCTCAACACCTTTCCATCCAACCTCTTCAACCATATCAACATCTCACCAACAGGCCATAACCCCTTCTTCACCTACTATCTTTGAAATCAATGCTATTCATATAACCACTAGGTCACAAAAGGACAAGGCGAAAGAAAAAATTGCTATTCCTTGGACCTATCCTTTTGTCCAGGCACCTCAACCACCAAAACCCAAGATTTCCATCTTAGGTGCTTCTCAACCCCCTTCTTCAGAGGCAATCAAAGACTCTATGATAAAACAATTTCACCAAACGCCTATGAAGATGACCCTATATGACCTTATCCAAAGTTCCCCCCAGCATCGCCAGGCTCTAATCAAAGCCCTACAGGCAACGGAAGTCCAACCTAAAGACCCTCAACCACTAGCTGCCCTAGTCCATTATTTATCTCCTGTCGCCTCTATCACTTTTAGTGATTTTGAAATTCCTACCTCTACCTTGGAAGATCATGATGCTGCTCTTTTCATCACAGCCTACGTTGATCAAACTCGTATTAAATGAGTTATGATCAATGGGGGTGCCAGCATTAATATCATTTCCACCCACACCTTTGATCAATTAGCTCTTCCCAAGAATTGCGTATCAAAAATTGACACAATCCTTAGATCCTTTAATGACACCACTGCTAACACTATTGGCACTGTTGTCCTCCATATCCACATTGGTCCACACATAATCTCAGAGCTCTTCTACATCATTGAGGGAGAATTCCAATATAACATGTTATTAGGGTGACCTTGGATCCGCGCCATGGCTTGTGTCCCTTGAACACTTCACCGTTGTGTCAAATTTGAACACGACAAACAAATCCATGTCATTCCTACTGACCCATCCCCTTTTAAGACTTGTAACACTACCTATCACCCAAACGACATTCTTATCCCTCTCAAGGCATCAACCCAAACATCATCTCCATCCGCAGAAGCATCAACTAGTACACAAATAGCGGTTGCCACCACATCATCTTCTCAATTAACAACCAAGGACCCCATGGATGATATCTTCCAAATACTTTCACTGGGGGAATATTGCCTACTTACTCTAGACATGTTCCAGACTACTCAAGAGTATGGACAACTTCATCAAAACCCAAACTATGACTGTCAGATCGGAATGGTCATTCCTTATGGTCCTCTTAGCCTTCGAACCAATCTCGTCTATGGGGGGCTGGATCAAGCTCTTACTGAATCAAATCCTTCCTCCTCACCTCAAATATTCACATCTGATTTCTCCTTTCTTAGCAACCCCACCTTTGCACATACCTACCTTTATAGGTGTGCATGGAAGGGTTTTGGCTTTGGGCGTTACGAACAAGGCTCCCATCAGCCTATCGAACCACCCAATGATGATAATGCAAAGAAACAGTATGGACTGGGTTTCCAAGAACCCATTGAGGATTCCACAAACCTTTGCCCTGAACCAACCATCGACCAAACTCTTCCAAACTCGCCTATTCTTCCATCCTCACCTACGGAGTCGGTGGTTTCCATCCCTCCTAGTTTTTTTTGCATAAACACCATCCGCTTAGAACCCCTAACCTATCAGCTCAACGGGGTTCCTAAGTCTCTCCCTCTCATTTATCCTAGCATGATAGACGATGAATCATCAACCATCAACATAGTCCACTGCGTAGATGATGATGCCATTCTTACATATATGGGTGCTGACGATTCTTTCATTCAGCGCTCTCTCCCTTCTAAAACATAGGTTATGTTAAATGAATCAACCATTGACATTAACCTTTCATCTTCTGATGTTCCTCAAGTCTTAAAGATTGGTCAGTCTTTAGACACTCAGGAGCAAATCGACTATACCACATTTCTCTCCGATAATCGTAAAGCCTTTGCCTGGACCTACGCTGATATGCCTGGCATCGACCCTAACATTGCCACTCACAACATTGTCACAAACCCAGAGGCTAAGCCTGTTAGGCAAAAGCTTCGCAAAATGCATCCTCGTGTTGCACTTCTTGTCAAACAGGAGCTTCAACGCCTTCTTTCATTCTCCTTCATCCAACCCATCGATTATTCGCAGTGGGTCTCTAACATTGTTCCTGTCACCAAGGCGACTAGGGGGATCTAGATCTGCATAGACTATCGTGATCTTAACCTAGCTTATCCCAAGGATGACTTTCCTCTTCCAAACATTGACCAACTTGTTATCTTATGGCTAGCCATGAGATGTTATCACTCATGGATGGATTTTTAGGATATAACCAAATCCTGATTGCACCAGAAGATCAGCACAAAACCACCTTCATTACACCATGGGGAACTTTCTACTATCGAGTCATGCCTTTTGGTCTAAAAAATGCAGGTGCCACATATCAACGTGCCATGACTTACATCTTTCACGATCTCCTTCACAAAATCATGGAGGACTATGTCGATGACCTGCTTGGCAAGTCTAAACTTTATCGCGACCATTTGACTATCCTCAAAATCATCTTCTCTCACCTTCAGTACCAGGTCTGTCTTAACCCCAAGAAATGTGTCTTTGGGGTCCTCTCAGGAAAGTTCCTGGGATTCATTGTCTCTTTTCGTGGCATTGAGATAGATCCTACCAAAATTTGTGCTATCCTCAATATGCCACCTCCAACTAATCTCAAGCAACTTCGCAGTCTACAAGGGAAGCTCCAATCCATCCACCGCTTCATTTCATAGCTTTTTGACTGTTGCCAACCCTTTCATCACCTCCTCAAGAAGGATGTCTCCTTTAAATGGGATAAAGATCACCAAGAGGCTTTTAAAGCCCTCAAATGCTATTTGGTTTCTCCACCAGTCCTTATTCCACCAAAAGACGACCAACCCTTCTACCTCTACATCTCAGCAACCAATCATTTGTTAGGTGCCATGATCGCACATCGAGACGAGCAACACCGTGAGCAAGCTATTTACTACATAAGCCAAACACTTGTTGACTATGAAACTTGGTATACTCATATCGAGAAACTCTGTTTGGCATTAGTCTTTGCCACTACCAAGCTCTGTCACTATCTTCTCAGTCATAAAACCTTTGTCATCACCCACACTGATCCCCTTAAATACATGCATTCTAAACCATATCAAAACCAGCGTATGGCTCGTTGGCTCATGCTTTTTGCTAAATTTGACTTAGAATTTGTCCAAAAAAAATCTATAAAAGGGCAAACAATCACTGACCAAATAGTGGATGCCCCTCTTCCCGACAATCAACCTTCTTAGTGCAAGTTTCTCGATGAATCTATCACCACTCTCTCGACTGATGACACATTCTACCAAATGATGATGTTTTTTGACGGCTCTAAATGTCAACTCGGTGGGGGTGTGGGGGTCATCCTCATTCCCCATGAAGGTGAACCCATGCCCCTATCTTTTAAACTTTACTTTGAATGTACCAATAATATGGCCGGATACGAAGCCTTAATTTTGGGACTTCAAACTGCCCTTTCTTTAAACATCAAGTCCATCAACATCTTTGGTGACTCACAACTTGTCGTCAATCAAATCAATGGTTCATATCTTTGTAAAAATGAAATTTTACAAAGGTACAAGCACCGTGTTGACACTCTTCTAGCATCTTTTAACCATCACTTATTGTAGATTGTTCCTCGATCGACGAATTAGTTTGCTGACACCATGGCTTCCCTCACCTCGCATATTCCTTTTTCATCATCATCCTCATCAAGAATTTATGCCATGGCACATCGTGTGCCATTGCCTTCATACATTTCCACTGACATCAATCTCATCCACACCATAGACTCTAGTTCACAAGATGTATGGTATAAACAACTTGAGGACTACTTGGCTCATTCTCTCATTCCTCCCAACCTCTCTAGCAATGCACGACGGGCTTTCATCAAGTGCACCGCTCGCTATACCATGCTAGGGGGCCTTCTCTATAAAAGAGGTTTTGACAGCCTTCTTCTTCACTGTTTAAATTCCACTGAAGCTTCTCATGCTGTTAAACAAGCCCATGACGGGATTTGTGGTGGACACTTCAGTGGTAACTCAGTTGTTAAGCGCATCCTTCGCCTGGGTTATTATTGGCCCACTCTTCATCAAGACTGTAGCGATTATGTTCGGCATTGCATCAAGTGTCAGTAGCATGCTAACTTGCTTCATCTCCCCAGTCACGCCTTACAAGTTGCTTAGGATTTTTGGCCTTTTTCAAAATGGGGCTTAGATCTCATCAGCGAGATTAACCCTCATTCATCTCTTCGTCATCAGTCCATCATCACTGCCACCGAGTATTTCACTAAATGGGTGGAAGCTATTCCTCTTGTCTCCACAAAAGCTGACAAGATTGTCAACTTCATCAACACCCACATCATCTGTCATTTTGGTGTACCTCACAAAATCATCACCGACAATGGCAAGTCCTTTAAAAACAAGACCATCCAAAAACTCTGCGACTCATTTGGTATCAAACTCAGCTTTTCTTCACCTTACTACCCACAAGCAAATGGGTAGGCTGAGGCTTCTAACAAAATCTTAACTAAAATTCTCATGAAGGTAGTCAACGACACTGGAAGGGATTGGCACGTTCAAATACCCTTCACTTTGTGGGCCTACCACACTAGCATCTGAACCTCTACAGGTGCTACCCCTTTTTCTCTAGTGTACGGATCAAAGGCTATCTTACCTCTCGAAGTATAGATCTTGTCTCTTCACATTTCACTCCATGACATTCTTTCTAATGATGACTTTCATCAAGATCGATTAGCTCAACTTGAGTTACTCGATGAGCATCATCTCGCTGCCCTCAACCATCTCCATGTCTATCAAAATTGCATCAAGCGCACCTATAACAAAACTCTGAGAGAACGAGATTTCAATATCGGAGACCTCATCCTCAAAGAGAACCAACATGTGACCAATATGGAATGGAGTAAATGAGGCAAATTTGCTCCTAATTGGCTCAGACCTTATATCATCATGCACAAGTATGGATCAGGGACTTATCATCTATCTTCTCTTGAAGGCTGACCAGAACCTGAGCCTCTTAATGCTTTACATCTGTGACCATTCTACTGTTAGTCGAGTACTCATCCACTTGACATTTAACTTGAGCTCATCCCTTGAGCAATCCTTGTCCCTTTAATCCTCAATCCATTCCACCCTTTTTCCCTTAACAAAATCGTCTACAACTCTTTTATGACGTACGGATGCTTCGTCTTAATAAAAGGGAGCCCTTGACCTTCTATAAGTCTTGTCCATGACTCAATATTCTGTCAAAACTAAATCAAGATGTCAAAATATCCAAGGTCACAAAACCAAATTAAAAATCAGACTGCTCCTTCGAAGGACAGCTGTAATATCATTGCTGTAACTAATATACTGCTCCCTCGAAGGACAGCTATTCAAAATCTATAAAGCAAAGTATAGACCACTCCCTCGAAGGATGGCTATGACTAAATCTTGCTACAAACAACACTTTCTTAAAAGCTTCCCGCATCGATCAGCTTCACAAATGACCACCAAACAAGTGACATCTTTATGTGGACTTCCCGCATTGATTAGTCTGCTCTAAAAAAAAAAAAAAAAAAAAAAATGGGTCATGGACTTGACTTGTAGTTGTCTCAGGGTCTCCTATAAAAAGGGGAAAAGTTATTCATACTCTAAAAATGGGTTACCCTTTTCCTCGTATCATATCACCTACTCAAGGGACTTCGAGCTCACTTTAATGTCAAAAGTGATTCGATTACCGCTCTAACATAACTATGGTCAATGATGCAACGCATAAATGGGGCTCTTGGTTCTAACAACCCCTATCCATGCTGTCATTTTGGTCCTTGTCAATAAAAGGGTGCTTATGCCTTTAACTTTCTACCTACACTTTGGTCACGTTTAACCACATCATTTGTCAAAATGACTCAATCCGACTCTTTTCAAACCACTCACATAACCTACTTATTCTAGTTTTCATAGACATCATACACATGGAAACTATCAACCACACAATTTATGTCAAGCATAAACCATTACTTGCTGAAACATAAATCGACCTATAATTCATTTTTAGCAAACATCCATCATGAATATGGATAGTTGCTAGGGATGAAAAACCCCGACCAATGTTACAGCTTACACCATTTGGAAAAGGCTATAACATCATCTCCTCCTTGTCATTTCAAGCATGTACCCTCGGACATATGGGAAATGCTATATCCTTATCATGACCAAAATCAACCACTTCGATCTTTTTTCCTCCCTTCTTGGGAGAACTACATTACCCTGAGGCCCTAATGACAGGGGCTATGTAGGCAGCACTCAGTTGACATGGGGTGTTCTGGGGTTAGCTCGGCCATTCTCTTCATCACTTTCTTCCATCTCCTTCTCTCGTCACCAACCAATCACATCACAACCAATCACATATTTTCATAATCTTTAGCATAATCATTTTCATCATTTACATCATAATCATTAATCACAAACACATTATCATCATCACACAATTAAACATTCACATCATATAATCCGCAAGTCATAACATAAATATCACTATCACATAATCCTTATGCATCATCATCTAATCTAAAAGTCATGATCATTCTCATTATTAGCATTATCACAATGCATCATTATATTAATCATCATCATTATAATCATTGACCATAACATTATCGTCATCACATTTAATCATCATAACATTATAATCATAAACATAATATCAAAACATGCATCATCATCATAATCAAAAATGCCCAATACATTAAACATTAAACAACATCCATAACACATCAATGATCCAAAACCATCATCATATATATATCAAAATCTTTTATATAATTGCACAAATTTGTGCCTCTATCTCTCTCTCATACATCTCGCATCAACGGCTCGCAGGCTGGTATATACATCAAAAATAAATCTCAAAGTCTGCCCTCAATGTTGTGGCTGTGGTGGTGGTGGCGGTGGCCAGGAAGATGCTGTATCCTCTCCCCCCTCTGATCTGTGCCGTCTGCGAGACCCAGAAGCTATTGCTCGAGACATAGACTGCTGTCGGCTCTGCTCTACCCTCATCTTCGAGTATCACTGTATCTGAGGAAAACCCCTGATGGCCCTCTCATAATACACAATCTCGTCTAACACATCACTGTATCTAACTAGAGATACAGTCTGTGGTGGACCCATCTGCCCTACTGCTGTGCCCTGTAATGACTCCTGTGGCTGTGGCTGACTGAGCTGCACCGATGCTAACTGTCCTGGCCCCTGTGAAAATGTCAGCTGCTATGATGGCTGCTACATCAAACCCTATCCTCTATAGACCTATCCTACCATTACCTATGCCTAGGCTACGACGAGCTATCCTTATAGCAGTGTGACCTGATCCATCAACACTGTCACTCGACTCATCATCTCTATCAACTACCCTGTAACCCCTGCCAGCTGTCCCTACAAAACTGTGACCTGGGCCTGTGCTGCATCCCTCTCCTACCACACGATGTCCCTCTCCTCGCGATCTGTATCCCACTCCCTGGTAATGGCCTGTGGATTTGGCTGTGGCCCTACCTGCAAACCTGTGTACTACTCTGCCCACCATGCCGAGTAGGCCTCTATACAACCTGGGTTAGCCACCCCAGGTCCTGCTGGCAACTCCTCAAAATCTTAGCCCTCTGTCTCCTCTGGTAGTGGGAGCGGCACCTCAATGTCATCCCGTCTATACAATGGGATTGTGGGAGGTACGTCCTGTAGTAGCCCATACTGGCACTGCACTCTCTCTGCTGGCACTCTCTCAAGCTCACTGGCTCACCTACCCCTGACCCATCTCAGGCTCTAAAATCCAACCAGCTGCTCTCCCTGGTCTCTGAATGCTAGATAAACCAAGTATGGTCTCCAGATAATGTCTACAAGAATTAGGGCCTCTAGTACCCCTCTGTAGTGGTCAATGTCTCTGACCACTCTATCTACCCGCATTTATGCCATCACCTCACGCCACTGCCTGAATTTGACCTTGAAGCCCTCCAAAATTGCCACTAGGAGGCCAAGAGGATGGGTAACCACTATATGCTCATAGGCCCAGCAATGTAGTAGGTGGCCTATGCATAAGCTGTATCACCGCTGTCGACTGATACCCCACAGCTCTCTATACACCTAGGCCAAAAACACTGATGCCCAAGTGAACACTGTCCACTGCTCTATCATCTCAAGCAAAACTCTGGTCATAGCAACTGGAAACCTGCCACCCTCTACATCTGGCAATGCATACATCGTGATGCCTATCATCATCAACACTGCTAGCCGATGTGCATCCTTGTCTATAGCATACAAAGGCTCATACACAAAGCTCATTGAGTGGTAGCTTATCTCTATGACGTGCTCTCTAAATAGCATAACCATGTGAATGTCATGCGCCTCTCTCGAGCACAAATACAGGTCTGCTCTGTGTACTGGCAGCTATAAAATCTGGTACACATCCTTGACTATGATCATCATCTCTCTTGTGGGTAGATGGAAAGTGTTGGTGGAATGATCCCACCACTCGATCAAAGCCACCATCAGGCTCGCATCCTGTGCCACTCTATAGTAGTGTCACAGCCCGCCGAGTCCAACTACGCTCATCTGTGCCCACTCATCAACTGTCACCCCTCTGCGCATCTGCATCAACAAATTACAAGAGGCGATCCCACAACATCAAAGTCAGCCTCGCCTGCATCCACCAAAGTCAATCTCATATTAAATTTTTTTCCTATTTCACTATCTATGCCTAACCCAAGCACCTTAGAAGTCTTTGGCATAGCTTCGACCCCTCCACTTAACACATTTTTTCCTCTTTCGACCAGGTAGCCAACTGACATTGGTTAGTGTGTCGGTGATGGCACTAACCTAATCGATGCCGGTCACTTAGTGACTGACATCGATAGGTTAGTGATTGACGCCGATCGCTGGTTGGTTGATGCCAGTGGAATCACCAACGTCGGCTACTGGTTTGACCCTAAAGCCAAATGGGGCGAGCCCTAAAAATTAGGGCTTCCCTTTTGACCACCCTTTGTCACCCCAAAACCTTCCCAAATCACCCTAGGATGACCTACCTACCCTTCCCACCCTCCTAGCTACCCCTTCCCCTCGATTTCTACCTAAAAACAACAAAAAATTCAAAACACAAACCCAAACAAAAAATTAACTCAATGGGGCTTAGAAACCCTCCTACCTCATCTCGGCATCACCGACGTGGTGGCACGATGGGTACTGCTGGTGGTGGACCTCCCATGGGTCCTCTACTGCCCTTTGCCATCACTTCTACCTCAAATTTTTGTTGGCCCATAGCTAACTCTTCAACCTCCAATTTAACTCCAATCTACTCCCTCTCTCCACCAATCTCACTCTACCACCTCGCACCACTAATTCACTCACTATCAGTCACTTTCACTCCTCAAAATCTAGAGCACCTTTTTTCTCTCAATCAAATAATCACAATGACTTTTGGTGGGCCGCCAATCCAGTTTTGTCAGATTTGGCAGGCCACTGATGTCGGCATATGCGTGCCCTAATTCGCTGACGTCGGTTGATATCTGCCAACGTCGGCCATTTTTGGCTACTGATGTCAATTTTTGTCACCAACATTTGTGTCCTTCCAACCTCCTTTTTTTTTTGTTTCCCCAAAATCATGCCCCCAATCAGTCAGTCCTTTAAACCACGTCATTTTGGCCCCCTGGGGCACACTTGAAGATCACTTTTACATCCATCCATCGACCATCAGACCTTAGAGATCATGACAATATCCTCTCACCGTGACTACTTCCAAAGTGATTTTGCCTTGGTTATTTTTGCATTTATGCTACCTCATAATTGGTTAACAAAATTGTGTGCAAACTTTTGACCTTCACAAGTATAGGATCGCAAGCCAGTTGATCTGCACTACCTGTGACATTTTTGTGTTTTTGGGAGCACTTCCTAAGCCTGGGATACCTGGAACATGATGACCATTGGAGCTTCAACTTAGATTGAATAACCTAATCAGCAGATGACTAAATGCTGGGGCCCAGTTATTTCAATTTTGGCACTCCTTGACCCTCGACCTGCGACAATTTGACTTGACCATCCTCGTGAAGTGGTGTACGTACAATCACAACTTTTGCAGCATTCTCACTCTATCTTTCCCCTTTTCATCCACTCTCTATCAAATCAACACCTGATTTTAGGTTCCCTTCTCTCGTCTACTGCTTTGAGGGGGGATACCTCATCCATAATCGAGGCAACCCAACCCTCCTATTTTTGTCTTGCAGTTCACTTGAACAACCAATAAGACAAAATCAACCTTATCCCATACCTGGGGCAACTGACTCCTATTTTTGTCTTGCAGTTCATTTAGAGCAACCAACAAGACAAAAAGGGGCAAATGTAGACACCTAAATAGTGTCTAACCCTTGGTCACCTTCCCCCTTGGTCCATTCCTAACCCATTCCTAAAACATGCAATTACTAATTTAAAATAATAAACTTATTTTGAATTAACCCCCCTCCTTGGACACATCACCCATGACACCTCGCCTAGGACACCTCGCCTTGGACTAATTCCCATCCTATGACTCACCCAAGACCTATTCTTACTTCTCTCTAACCGCCTAACCAACTCTCGTGCGTATTTAGCCCAACCTTTGACATTCTCCAATGGATAGTGCACTTGGCGGATGAAAAATGGGCTTGGTGGCTCTTTTTGACCGTTCTAATCCCACCGACGTCAGTCAAATGTTGGTCGACGCTGATGGAATTGCCGATGTCAGTTATACTTAACCAAATTTTCTGACCCTTTGACGGATCCCAATCACAAATCGACTAATCTCTGAGGCTAATCAGGACTCTCGAATCCTCTTCTGGTGAAACAAAGTTCTCATGCTTTTGCTTTTCAATGTTCTAGGCTTCTTGGTGTTCTTGTAGGGATCAGCATTCTTGGCAACACTTTCTAGGCACTAAGGTCTTGCATCACACATTCTACACAGGGACTGCACGATATCTCCATCACCAGCGACAATTGAAACATAGCTTTTGCACCTTTGCCAATTCATATCACAGCTAAGTATTGGTACTTTTTTTCATTCTAATATCATTTCAAATATATTAGTATTCTATCTTCTATCTATTCCAATCATCCTTGACCCAACCTTCCCTGTTCTTCCCGGAGAGGCTGAAAAGCCTTCTCTCACCCCTTATTCCTTTTTCTTTGCCTCTGACACTCCCTTAGTCTCTTTTTAGGCAACATCCTCTGTCCAATCAACCCAGCATAAGTTATCAGAGACCTATAGACCTTCTTAAGACCCATCTAATCAACCTGACTAAATTGCTTTACGAAAAGGCCGAAAAGTCTTTTTCCTATTTCTCACTCCTTTTCTTGACAAGATTCTCAGTCCCTTAGATCCTAAATAGTCCCTTTAAATCCCTCATAGACCCTCAGACCCTCAAATGAGACCAAATCCATTTTGCAGACCAAAAACTAGTCCTGTAACCCGTCCCTAGCCAATTGCCCTGACCGACCTTGTCCACTTCCCTTATCGACGTCGGCAGTCTAACCGTCGTCGGTGACCACCCTGACCGACGCCGGAAATATCACCGACATTAGCGACTATGTTTAGTAGATTGCAGCTTATCAAGTACGCATTTGTTTTTAGTCTTTTCTTTTCACATCTTTCATTATTTCTCTTTTCTGCTTCTGTCATATTCTGTCTTAAACAGTGGATTGTCATCCTCCAAGAAGCCTTAGCACTTCTAAGACCAAGCTTTTGCTTGGCAATCCACCCTCTTATCAACTAACATTCTTCATGTTTTTAGTGTCTATCTCTTTCAAGTGTCATTCCTCCACAACAAAAGAGGAGTTCTCACAACGTCTGGATTACGGTGCGTAGACTATATCCAGGTACATACAAGCCTTGACCATTCCTTTTAGTTTCTCATTTTCTCTCCTTTGAATGTGAAAGTGAAATTGCATAGAAACACCAAGCATGAAAATCACCAAATATTATTGGCCAATAATACCTAACTCTCACAATATTAAGTTCTATATTCCTTGTGGAAAAATTTCCTCCACCATGTCCATCATGTAACTCTTTAAGAAATCTCTGTGCTTGGCTTGGCTCTATACATCTTAGAAACATGCCATTAATTTATTTTTTTAAAAGAACACCATCAATAATAAGAAATGGAATTGATTGAAATATAAAATATATTATTTTTGAATCAATTATATGAGAAGGATAAACACCATCTTGAAGATATCTTACAAATTCTTAAAACTAGTTGGAAGGTAAGGTATGATCAACTACAACCTCTTCATCATTTGACACTAAAACCCCCTCATTAATCTCTTACAAGTCTTGGATTAGATGTTAAAAAAGTCCTTTGCCTATAATAAATTTTTTGACCTTGATTTCCATATCATACTCCATTACCTTGCTTATCCATCTATCTCTCTTCTCATTTATATCTTTGTTCAAGAGAAACTATTTGATACTTGGATGGACAACTATTAGGTGTGTCTTATTATTAGAACACAAATATCTAAACTTATTGAGAGATTTTATAATTGAAAGTACATGTTTTTAAAAAAAAAAATACTTTGTTTCATACTCCTCTAAGCCTTGAATTAATAAGTCTATTGGCTGCTCCAAGCCCTCATGATTCTGTTGATTAAGATTGCCTGAAATAGTGTCCATTTTAGCATAGATGCACAATATGAAATATTTTGTGAAATGTAGATTTATGAGTGTAGGAGCAATAGATATATCTTCCTTAATCTTATAAAAACTCTTTTCTCCTTCCTTGGACTATTTTAAACTCTGATTCTTATTTAGCATGGCTATAAGTGGCCTAGCTAAAGTGAAAAAATATGAAATGTATCTTCTTATAAAATTGATTTTCCCAAAAAAGATTTGCAAATCCTTTTTGTGCTTAGGCAAATAAATTAAAATAATTGAATTTAATCTTTCAATATCTATACTCAAATCATATTTTGAAACCACATGCCTAAGGAGCTTACCTTCATGAACTAGGAAGACACACTTTTTGGGGTTAAGAGATACCCAAAATTACCTACACCTCTTAAACACTTTCCTAAGGTGAACCATGTGCTCACTTGAACTCTTTGAATTTTTTTTATGTCATTAAAATAAACAAGTATAAACCTATTAAGGAGGCCTTAGAATGACATATTCATGACTCTCTGAAAGGTTTCTCTAGCATTGGATAAGTCAAAGGGCATCTTTATATATGCAAATGTCCCCCACTTTATTATAAAGGCTATTTTGAATTGGTCCTATTATTTAACCAAAATTTTATTGTAACCACTATATCCATCAAAAAAAGAAAACCTCTCTAAACCAATAACTAACTATAAAATTTATTCCATGGATGGTAATGGATAGTGATCTTTGAGGGAAGCCTTAGTCAAACATGGAATTTAACACACAGTCTAATCTCATCACTCTTCTTCCATACTGGAACAAGGTTTGCCACATAAATTGATTTCTTGATTAGAAATATAATATCTAACTCTATGAGCTTATGAATCTTAGCTCTCATCAAAGGCTCAAGCTTTGGATTGATAGGCCTTTATCTTTATCTCACTGATTTAGTTTTAGCTTCTAACTCAATAGTGTGTTTAGCTAGACTTGGGTCAAATCCCTTGAGATCACTATATTTCCATGCAAACACATCAAAAAAATTTATACATAACTCAATGAAAGCTTCTTTTTGTGAAGGAGTGAATACCTTACCCATCTTCAAACTCTTACCATCTATAATGTCCACACTGGCATAGTGTTTCTCCTTTGTTGACAAAGATATGTTTTCATTCCTTAACTCATCATCACCACTAAAAATGTTATAAAGTGTGACCAATCCCTTATGAAACTTATTTGTTTTCAATTGCGCAATCTAATCACCATACTACTATAAAAGCTTTGATTGATTTATTGAGGAAAACTCAACCTCTTCTTACAAAAACTTGACAATTTGATTGTCATCTTCAAACACTTGACAATTATCATGGTTATCTGGGATAGAATGCCATATAATCACCTTAATGTGATATTGAATCTTTTCACTTTATATATCAGCTAGGATACTAAATTATGCCCTAATAACAACCAACCTATCTGCATGTTTGTTCTCATCTCTTGGTATTGCCTGAATGTTGAAAGATTAAAAATATTCTAGTAAGTCCCACACCCTATGCCTATAATATCTAAGAAATTTTTTTTTTCATATATTAAAACCTCTTACTTGGTGAACTACAAGTTCACTATCACCAAAAACTTACAAGGTGTTGACTTTCATCTTCCTGGTTCACTGTAAACCATGAACTAATACTTCATACTCTACAACATTATTTGAATAATCAAACTAAAACTTGATAGAATAAAAATACCTCTGCTTTTATAGATAAATCAAAATCATTCTAGCCCTAGTACCATGATTATTCCTTGATCCATCAAAGCAAGATTTTCATAGACCTTCACTAGACTCATCATCTTTAACCATGGCTAGAAGTAGTGCATCTTTCTCATGAAGGCAATAAACACCAAGTTCTTATTCTTTAATTAGATTATAAGGATTATAATCATGAAATTTAGTGGACCATTCATCTAAGAACATATATGGAACTCCATCTAAAGGTGATTCAATTTCCAATTCACTAGTTTCCAACACCTCATCCAAGATGACATAGTTAGTGTTCACAACACTTGACATATATGTCTCCAAATGTAAAAGTGAAATAGATTTAGAATGTATTATTAATGTAGTAGAATACCAGGTTATGAACATCAAATATGTCTAATAAAATAATAAGTATCCTTAAATCTTTGAGGTGAAGTCCCTTGAAAGACACATAACAAAGTAAAGAGGTAAGTCTACCACAACTACATCCTACTGAATAGAAACATTGGGATAAGAATGTAGTGCCAAATTTATATTTTTGATGATGCCTACTATCTTGGCTGGTGACCCATCTAGTTTTAACACTCTTTTAGTATTTGGTTTATAAACAAGGCTAAGATTATCTATAATTTGCTTAGGCATAACAATACTACTAGCTCTGCTATCTACCATGCAATTATGAACTAAAGTATCACCAAATATTAAAGAAAGGTATATATGAGGAGTATTCTTTGATATCATATTATTTTTTCACATCTTTACCATATTATGTACCTACTATACTTGTTTCTTTATTGGCTAGTCTGAATTAGTTAGGACAACACCTTCTTTCTCAATCGATTTTAGAGATAATTGGAGAGATGAAAGATCTTGAATGAGTATATCATTTTGTCCTAGAATAGAGAGAGAATCCCACATGATAATGCTAATGTTATACTTCTTCATTTGATCCAATATATTGAAATGAGCCCTAATAATCTTTGGCTGCACTTTTTGAACCATTAGTTATTCACAAACTATAGATACTTGATGAACCTTTCTAACTTTTATATTATAATTTATAGGGGTAGTAGGATGATATTTGGTACTCTTGGAAATGACATTAGGAGTACTTGAAACTTTTGTCACATATTGAGCCTCATCAATGGCTCTTTTTTTAAATCTAGTTATAGTTATAAATTAACCACTTGTATTACTAGTTCCATCACCCTGATTAAAAATAACATGATCATCCATCTGCCAATTCAAATTAATGATATTAGGATGATTTTTAACTTGTTGAATTTCTCCTTATGATGCCAAACTTGTTTTCTAATATTGATCTCTTTAAAGAGAAAACTCTTTTTGTGTCATTTGTGACATAATAATGTTTTATGACACCAAGGATTATTTTTGAGTATCATTGAGATTAGAGGATTGCCAACTTGAATCATATGTCAAGTTGTTCTGAGATGGTGTGGGAATAATAGATTTTGAAGTAGGAATATTAGGGTCAAGATATGCATATGGTTTAGCTAGAGTTATAGATTCTAATGCTTGGCAGGGTGGTCTTATTTCTCTAAAAGCTTGATATAGAGGCCTTTGATCTCTAAAGGTCTAGTAGGTGGTTTGATTTTATTGTTGATAAATCCTATTAACTTGGTACTACTACCTCTTTAGTTATACTATTTCATTCCCAAAATATTGTACCAAACCTTTCAACTCTCCAATCTCACTAGCTTGGCTAGTAGGTGCTATAACTTGGGATTAAAAATATGGAATAATATCTAATGATGGAATTTGAGGAATTTGAGGGGCTGATTTAGACTTCAATTTTAGGAATATAGGCATCGGAGGCTTTGGACACAACTTACCAACTTGTATGAAACTATTCTCTGCTCTAATTATGAACTCATAAGAATATGGAAATGTAACACCATCCATTGATTATATCATCACATTAATATCAGAGTTTAAGGCTTTTGAATAGTACAAGAATGCATATTCATGGTATGGTCTAATAAACATAGGTATCCTCGTCCATGTCTTTTAGAATCTAAGGTTAAATTCAAATATGAACTCATGAGGAGCTCTCTTTATGGGAGTCAACTATTAAACCAAGGATAGGTGATCATATTTGTACTCAAATTATTTGACTAAAGATACACCTAATTAATTATAGGTAGCAATGGAGTTCAATGGGAGGTTTTTATACCATTGTAGTGCTTTTCCTTTAAAGGAAGCAATAAGTAGTATAATAGCTACATTCTCTTGAATAACATTATGGACTTAATAAAAGTTAGACACATATTTTATGTGATAAATAGGGGTTATTTTATCTTCTCTTGATAAAAATGGGATACTCTTGAGAGAAAACACAAGAATATCATCAAACTGAGCTAAATTGAGTGAACTACACCTATTGAATGGAATGAACACTTGGTTTTTGATGGCCATTTAGATAATGGGGATTAAAATACTTAGGAAAATAGGATGACCAAGAGAAATATTATTTAGAGGATATGTATTTATCCTAATAAATCCTACTCTTTTATATGAATTAAAATCTAACTCAATGAATTCAAGAGGATTACTTTTACTAGCTGACCTTGTGGTAATTTTTGGCATGAAAGAATTACCTAGATGATGCTATAAACTTTGAAACCTAAAGAATATTTAGCTTATAGTGATGATGGATGTTTTATTATAATATAGATAATTTTACTCAACTCCAATATTCAACTCTTCCAAGGAAAATTGGTCCCATTAGGTGTGCCAAAAACTACTGTCAATCTAAAGTGCACCTTATTAGAAGGTGTGCAAGTTGGTTTAACTTTTTTTTGGGAATATTAGTGTATTATTCCTAATTTAGTTAAAGGTTATGAGTAATAAAATAATTAAATATATATTCAATAATTAAGCTACTAATTTTTATAATTTTATTGTAACTTGATACCTTTTAAAAATAGTAACAAGGGTAAAAAAATAAGACTTAGCTAGAAACTGATTGATATGACCAAGATAGAGGTTGAAATTCACTATGCAAGACTGAGACACTATCATAAATCAGGATTTGGATTTTTTTTAGTGAAATGATAAGAGCATTAAAAATAGGACACCCTAGTGTTTGATGATATAGTCTACCTCTACCACTGTTATCCTAAAGATATGAGCTTTCTAGGTTTTGTTTACCAAATGTATGTGACCCTACCTGTGAATTTTCGATAGTTGGAAGTCTCTAGAGATACTTATAGAGGTGATTTTTTATTTAAAACTTATACTCCATTATACTTTGACCAACTTTGAGAAAGTGTTGGGGGGGTTAGTGTGTGTAAGATTCACTGAACGTGTTTCTACACCCCTTATGTGGGCATGCTACCTACATACCAATACTTTGAAGAGGGATCAAACCATATATAGTTCTCCCACTTGATGTGATTTGTGAAATAGTGTGTATGAAGATGAAAAATGATAAATTGAGTGTGATTGGGTGACTAGGGACTGGTGTAAGAATTTAATAAGCTAGAAATGGTATTGGATGGGTGTATGCAGAGAATAAGGAAATATGCTTGAGTAGTTTTGCTTATATTCTTGCTTACTTTGTGATATTTTACAACCGTTTGTAAATGAGATTTGAATGAGATTTTATAGGGATATGTTTATCACAAATGAAATGCAATCATGTTAGGTTGACATAATAAATAAGATGAATCAGGGAAAAATAATAATATGGGTTCAAAATGTGATTGGATAAGAGTGCTTGAAAGGGGACACCCTAGGGTCCAGTGCTATAGTCTAAGTTGGGTGCTATTGTTTATAGTGTAAAAAACTTGGGGGGATGGAATAAACATGGAAAAAGGGTCTTAGCTGAGCTATAATGATGTCTTGAAAGGCTATGGATGATTGGGAATCAATAAAAAGGTGCTTAGAAGGGCAATCAAAGAAAGTAGGAGGGACCTATGAGATAAATGTCACCAATCATACTCAAGTTACTAATTTTAGCATTTTATATGAATACATGTCTCCACCATTTATTATAGTGATGCAACAAAGTGAAATACTAGGATAAAGGAAAAATAAAAAGCATACCTATACTTACCTGGAAGGGTGAAGCTCATAAAGCTATGTGATGTTGGGTGTGCATAGAGAGAGCCCATTGTGAAGTGTGAATATGAAAAAAAAAAGAGTAAATCATTTCTTACTAGATACACTATATCTAAAATAAGAACATGTAAATATTTGTAAGAGAGAAAGGAAGAGAAAGGAATGAATACACCTCAGTAGGTACATAAACTAATATAAAACTTATTATGATGCTAAGTAATGCTGGGTATGTGGTGTACCAAGAGTAATATCATGAATGGAGCTGAGTGCTCAATTCTTTAAGAGTGACTCAAGAATGTAAAGGCTGGCCCTTTGGACCCATCATCACCCACTAAGTGAAGCTAGGTGGTCATGCATGTGATAATTGATGTTTAGACTGTGTGTCCAATCCCTATTAATAGGTGGATCAAGAATACAAAGTCTAAGTAGTCTTTTGGCTCCATCATTGCCCCATAAAGTGAAGTTATAAAATGATTCCAATATGGATGCATGTCATATGGGATGGATCCTAATCCCATGAATTTACTATGATCTAATAATGTTGGTGTGGATAGCCAAATATATGCTAAAAACTAGGCCACTCTTGGCCACTTTGAAAGATGGAGATTAGGCTTGTATGAAAGCCACTCCAAGACTGGCACACTAGGCTTATATGAAAGCCACTCTAAAATGTGGAAGTTACGCTTATATGAAAACCACTCCAAAATTATGCCAACCACCTATAGATGGAATAAGGCATGCAACTACTGAGAATGCTTGGGTAATTTTGAACTCAAAAAGAAAACAAAATAAATATGATGCACACATTGCCCCCAATCACTGGTGTCTAGAACATGGATTTTGATTTGGAAGTTATAGCAACTACCATATCTAAAACTAAAAGTGAGAGCCATCATGCCATGCATGATTCCCCCTATATCTATATTCTCTAAGCAAAAGTGTACTAAAAGCTATTAATTTTAAACTGGTCTGAATGTGCAAAACTATAGCTAAACCTACTTTTTTTTCCTACTTTTGGAAAATCTAGTTTTTCTACTATTTGGACAAAAGTGCTAGAAATAGGACACCTTGCTATCCAATGCTATTTTCCATGTCTAGTGCTATTGTCTTTTGCTAAAAATAAAAACTATTCTAGAATCATCACTATTTTTTGGTCTATTTTTCTTGGTTTGACATCTAATTTATATTTTGAGTGTTTTAAAACTAGTTTTTTGATTGATAAGAGCTCTGATCTCTGTGGAAAAATCCTTATTTATTACCCCCTCTTTTGAGGGTAGGAATGAAGACCCTACAATGACTGCCTTCAAAAGAAAGAGCTCTTTAAGTGTTTTATGCTATGGAATACATGATATAGTATAGTTTGTAAAGGAGATTGTTAGATCAATAGGGGTATGCCTAGATAGATATAACAATGTAATAGTATGTGTAATGTACTAAATTGAAACTAGAACTAAAAGTCTAGTTAGTTGTTAGTTGGCAAGGAGGGATAGAGCATGATGTCCATCATGTCATCCAAGATAGCAAGATAATGCATGATGTGGATCATAGCATTGCAGATGATGAGGAGAAAATAAGTAACAAGCACACAAGGCAAGAAGAAAGAAGCATATAAGAGTGGCCTAGGGGCCAAACAAACAAAGGACATGGGCACATGTCACTCAAAATAGAAAGTAAGCATATAAGACATGTTCAAATTCCACATGCACATACATTTGAAAACAAGTAAGGTTGGCATGAAAGCCACAATCACATAGAAGATTATAAGCAAAGGACATTGACAAATGTCCTAAGGCACATAGATAAATAGAAGCAAAAGACATTGGCAAATGTCCTAAGGCACATACATGAGACAAAATAAGAACTAAGGAATGTAATCAATCAAGATACACAAAGATAGAAAGGAAATCATGTAAAAACTAGAAATACAATTGCATCTAATTAATCAAAGTAAGAATGTGAAAATATATAAGACATGGTAATACAAGACTAGGTATATGCTAAGAAATACACAAGTGCTATATATTATTGAAATGTCAATAGAGTAATATATGTAATCTAGTAAATAATGTATATCAACATGATAACTAGAGTGTGTGGTTTAGGAATGACATAACTTGGATGGTGTAGTCATGTAGAAGATGCCCCCAGTGGGTAAATATATCGATGTATGTCTCAAATGTAGAAGTAAGATACCCCCTCAATGGGTAGAGTGAAGCAATCAAGGAGATGGATGTCACTGCACACACTCAAAGAAGATCAAGTGAAGCATGGTAATGTAGATAAATCAAAAAATAATAGCATATAACATTAAATGTAAGTCTAGCATAGTATTAGAGATGTAAAGCATGGATGATGCATACAATCAAAATGTTTTTAGAATTTTGAATTATTTGAATGTTTTTGTATTTTGAAAGTTTGATTTGTTTTTGGCATTTTTGATATATTTTAGCTATTTACAATCAATCATAAGAAGACTATGTAAAAGAAATACTGAGAAACTATGTATAAGAAACTAAAAAAAGTTATGTATAAAAAATTATAAGGAGACTATGTACAAGAAGTTGACAAGAAGCTATGTACAAGTAAGCTAAGAAGAAATGATACTAATCAATGAATCTCATGAGAGGCTCCCTATAATGGTGTCCTATATTGAATAAAGGAATTGTGTGTGATTTTGAATCATGAGGGAATGACTACGAATATGACTCTGAATATTCACATTCATTGTTAGTATCTTAGAAATCATAATAACTTGTATTGTTCCACTCATCATTATGATCTTGATTTTGAACCAATAGAATGATAGTGCTAAATTTTGTTATAGTTGGATCTTTTCCTTTGATAAATTATGTCTGTGAATGATTTGCCTTAGGATGTTCAATAAATCCCAAATCTTGGTGACAAATATTATCAACTGTTGGAATAGGAGTAGTGATGCCTTAAGCATGTTTGCCCAACCCTTGACCTTGATAATCAAACTATTTTAGATATTTTTGACCAAACCCATACTACTTTGAAATTTGAGCCTCATTTTTTAAAGGTATATTTGCATCTTTTTCATGCTTTACCTATGCTTGTGGTACTGTTTCTTGTTCTAATTTTGCTTTTTGATCTTTTTGTTGTTCTGAGTTATGTTTTGGTAACCACTTTTATACTATTTATGAATTTGACCCTTTATGAATGTGTTTCAATGTCACTATGGATTGCTTGACTTATTTACCTTGTATAGGATCTTCATTATCAATTATCTATTGTATATGTTTTTTTAATGCCAAACATGAATCTCTTGATGCCCATGCATTCTATGATATGCACAATAATATCTGGATGTTCTCACTAGATGTAAAAGAGGTAATTTGATCGACTTAGATTTAATAAATTCCCTTATTACCTTAATTGAGATCTTATTTGTTCTTTGAATGCTTTGTAAATCACTAGTTGTAGAGTTACTTTATTGTGATTTCTTGTTTTGATATGTAATATTGCTTGCAACCAATTGACTAGGTGAAGGTGCATATACATGATTGACACTAGGGTATCTTTGAGGCTTATGTATAATATGATTTTCTAATGTTGTGATATTTTAATGTAATAGCTAATTTTTCATTTTTAAATCTAAAACTAACTTACTCATACTGGTGATTTGATCCCTTAGAGTCTCGTAAGTGCAAACCCTAGTTGCTTCTGATTGAACATATAAGCATATATGTTAAAGAGGGTTTGAAGAAGCTATAAGATAAATTTATGCATTAGGAACAATATTATGGGATGCATCACCTTTTGTAGGGGTGATAACATGGACCTAGTTAGAGGGAAAGTAGATATCACCCTCTTGGGGGAGAGGAGGAGAAAGAAATTGTTTCTTGTGGATAAGATATGATATTGAAACTTGACAGGTGGTTGTTAGCTTATGCAATGTATCCTCTAGGTAGAAAGCATGTATGTGGGATGAAATTCATGTAATTGGAGTTATAATTTGTATAGTAATATTTTTATAAAGAACATTCTACATGAGAGATAGCAAGTTTGGGATAAAAAGCTTGAAATTGTGCATGAATGCATAAGAAACTTTGGCATGTGCTATGACATTTCTAATGTGTTTAGCATGATAACCTTAAAATTTTTTCCATATGAGAGATATAAATCATGGGATAAAAATCATGACTTTGTGCATGAATGCATAAGAAAATTTGGCATGTGTTATGAGATTTCTAATGTGTGTAGCATGATAAACTTGAATTTTTTTCCATATGATAGATAAAAAGCAAGAGATGAAACCTTGTATTAAAGATAAGTAAACTTTTCTTTGAAGGAGAGGTATCTTACTATGTTTAACAATGACTTTCTTAATATCATCCCATATTATGAAAAGTAAGCGTGAAATGCAAAGAATGAAGCTTTGTACTAACATATGGTAAAATTCATCATTTATGTACGTGATAGGACCGAGTATGGTCTCATTATTATTTGTTAATAATGTAATAAATATTTGAAAATAAGTGAAATCTATTTTTGAAATCTGATTTTAGGTGTAAGGTGATACCTCAAGAAGCAATGGGACCTAGTATATGCAAATAGGGTTTGAAAAATGATTATTTTGAAAATTACTATGAAATTTTGAGATTTAAAGTGAATTTTTGAGTTAAATATGCTAGTAAAAAATCATAAATTTATTGGAAAATTTGTAATTGAAAGGGACCTAGTATATGAAACTAGGGTTTTTAAAAATAAATATTTTTGAAAATTACTATTAAATTTTGAAATTTGAGGTGAATTTTTTATTTTAATATGCTAGTAAAAAATAAAAAAATTATTAGGAGAATACTGGGACCTAGTATGGATAACTAGGGTTTGAAAGAAAATTATTTTAAAATTACTACAAAATTTTAAAATTTAATGTTAATTTTTGATTTTATTACGTAAGCAAAAAATAAAAAAAATATATAAAAAATCAGTAGGAAATCTACCCTAGGATTTTTATGATTTTTATGTGCAAACGAAGTAAGTTAGGTTCACTAAATGATTTAACCTTTTTTTGGAAATATTAGTATATTATTCCTAATTTAGTTAAAGGGTCTAAGTAGTAAAATTATTAAATAAATATGTAATAATTAAGCTACTAATTTATATAATTTGATTGCAACTTGAGATTTTTTAAAAATAGTAATAACGGTAAAAAACTATACTTAGTTGGAAATTGATTGATACGACCGAGATAGATGTTATAATTCACTATGCAAGACTGAGACACTATCAAAAATTAGGATTTAGCCTTTTTTTAGTGAAAGGATAGGGACATAAAATATATAACACCTAATGTTTGATTTTATAGTCCACCTTTGCCACTATTATCCTGAAGATTTGAGCTTTTTGGGTTTTGTTCAATAGGTACGTGTGACCCTACCTATGAAGTTTTGATAGATGGAAGTTTGTAGATCTCCCTATAGAGATGATTTTGTCTTCAAACCCTAGACTCTATTTTGTTTTGACCAAATTTGATAGAGAGGGGGGGGGTAGTGTGTGTAAGACTCAATAAACATGTTTTCACACCCCTTATGTGGGCACGTTGCCTACATACCAGTACTTTGAAGAGGGTCAAACCATATGTAGCTCTCCCATTTGATGTGCTTTATGAAATAGTGTGTATGAAGATGTAAAATGCTAAATTGAGTGTGCTTTAGGTGACTAGGGATTGGGGTAAGGATTTAAATATGCTAGAAATGGTATTGGATGTTTATATGTAGAGAATAGAGAAATATGCTTGAGTAGTCTTGCTTTTATTCTTGATTGCTTTGTGATATTCACCAACCTTTTATAAATGAACATTGAATGGGATTTTATAGGGATCTATCAGTCACGGGTTAAATGTAATCATGCTACACTGACACAATAAAGAAGATGAATCAGGGAAATGGTAATCAAGTCTCAAAATGTGATTAGATAGGATCACTAGAAAGGAGATACCCAAGGGTCTATCATTATAGTCCAATTTGGTCACTATTTTCTAGAGGGTATGGGACCTAGGGGGTGGTATAAACATGGAAAAGGGGTCCTAATTAAGCTAGAATGAGGTCTTGAAAGCCTATGGATGACTAGGAATCAATGAAAAAGTGTCTAGAAGGGTCATGAAAGCAAGCAGGAGGGACCTATGGGATGGATGTCACAATTCATACTCAAGTTACATATTTTTGCATTTTATATGACTACACAAGTAAACCTTCTCTTTAGCTAAAACAATGGGATCTTCTTGGAGTGTGGGTGACTGTAAAAGTGACAAGAACTCTAGAGAAGTCTGGTTTCCTTAGATCTGTCATCTAAAACTAATTTATGCTTAGAAAAGGGAGAGAAATTAACAAAACTCATAAAACATGTAAAGGTAGGTGATGCACAAATATTTTGGACACTTGACATTGTAGAAAACACACTATCAGATGCTTTTAGACTTATAAGTATCACTTCACTCACTCTTTGATCAAATTTCACATAAGTATTTCATAAAAAGGCACTGACTAGCTATCAATCTAGCATGGGAGGGTAGTTTCCCACTTCAAAACCAATAAAAAACTATCTATGGCACTTATAATGACTTGTGAGAGATAAAAAACACTTCATGAAGGTGATAAAATTTAGACAAAGGTAAAGGAAAGCATACATTCACTAAACCACATCAATGAATTCAGAAAACACACTTCAATTCAACTTACAAATGGAAGAATTTAGTCTCTTATTGAATATAATAGGTGTTGTAGTACAAATCTTAGCATAACCTACAGTCACCAAAAGCATAAGTTTCCTCTATTTTACAATAAAATTTGAAACCATATATATAGAATGAGCAAGGAGAAGGGGACTAGTATGCCAACTAGTCAACATTACCCTCATAAAAAGTTCTAACTACCTCAAAATTGAGTCTTTATTGAAAATACATGAAAAGTACCAATTCTATCAAAGTTACACATGAAGAAGGTTTTCAAAGCATAAGAAGAGTGAAGAGAGCCTTTACAGGAACTTGATCCGTATGTTGATGGAGTTAAACATGACTAATTTGGTGGAAATGTTACCGTTCAAAACCCTTTAAGTCATACCTGATTCTCTCTACATGAATATAGGGTAGCTACAGGAATAAGTCTTCTAGTAACTACCTCTTAAATGAGTTTTCTAAAGTTTAAATTGGCATTAGTTTGAGTTTTTCTTGAAGGTGCATGCATGAAGACCTTGTTCAGTGCTGAAAACCTCCTACTATCTTTAAGTTAGAAATAAATCATCTTTTGATCATCTGAGCATCTTGGACATCACCATTGAAGACCTACAAAACTTTCACCAAGGTTAAAAATATAAATACCTGCATTAAATAGGTGTTTGAAGTCTCTTGTATTTAATTGAAGAAACCATAAAAACTATTTATTTTATTTTAAGATTTAAACATTTTTGCATTGAACATGTGTCCTCAATCTACTTTGATCAATATCACTCTGTTGATCTCCTGAGAGTTTCCTATTCTTAACTTTCATCATTGATTATTGATTATCAACTCAGGATTCCAAAATCATGACACTTGTCACCATCACATTCCTCCTGTATACCCTACCACAAGTCTGCATCCAATTAATGTGCTTATGCCATGTGGTGGCCTTTCATGAAATATTAACCTATTGAATTGACTTGCACTACTATATCTTTATCTTCTTGATTGAATCCACTTGTGACATTTATCTGGATGATTGAACATGGTTGTGACACATATCACTATCATGTTTCATCTCTAGATCCACTGACTTGTTGACTTAGTACTTTCCATTAGGTTTTTATTTGCATGATAAAATAGACACTATTAGATCCACCTTAACTCCTTAAATGTGTATCATCGATCTCTATTTGCATAATTAAATGCACACCATCGATCTTGATCTGAGGAAATTTTGACTTATTAACCCTGGGTGATCTCCACATGCCATTGATCTTTGATATAATTGAGTGAAGTCTTGACACTTGGTATCCCTGTGGTGGCGATATATTTTTAAAATATAAATGGCTATTTATGGTAGCTTAAAATTGGTATCCTTGTACACATCTCAGACTATTATAACATTTTTGAAAGGCTTATAACTTGAGATTGAAAACACATCAAGACAAACAAACTTGCAAGGGATAAATCATGGCATAAAATACATCATTTTAATGGAATTCCTAGGTACACCTATTAAACTCACAAATAAATTGACCCACAAGAAAAATTGTCATGATAAACAAAATTTCAAAGGGTAGGGGTGACATTTTGACCTATGAGGTCAAAAAATGTCACTAGTACCTACAAATAATTACAAATAAATAATACAAATGCATCTTAAAACCATACAATAGTGTACAAGTAATTAAGTACATTAATCCCATCTTAATATTTACTTTGATAAAGGTAAGGATGAAGGAATCATTGAAATATCACCCATTGATGACACCTTCCTTTGCTCCCAAGATATGCTTGAGCTAAACAAATAGAGCCTCAAGAAAGGGTTTTATGAATATATCTGCAATCTTATCATCCATTGAAAAAAATAAAGATAAAAAACCTTGTCTAATATCAATTGTCGAATATAATTCATATGAATATCAATGTTCTTTGTGTGTTGGTTCTCCATTGGGTTATAATAATTATGGTTAACATTCTGATTATCACACAAAAGTAGTATGGGTTGGGTATATTGAAATCTAAATTTGGAAAGCAAACACTAAATCCAAATTGACTCATGGTTAACATCAAAAAATCCACTATACTCAATGGTTGTATGAGATAAAATAATAATATTATACTTCTTTCACTACCAAGTCATGAGACCTACCCCAAGATGATAGATGTGTCCTACAATTGACTTGCAATTGCTTGAATATATTACCCAATAACTATCTATGTAGCCAAAATTTTTTATGTTCCCACTAGAAGTGTAATCATAAATGGAGGCTTTTTCACCTAAATTGTACACAATCCCATAGTATTACCATAAAGATACCATAAATACATTTCCAACTTTCAAATGGATTTGATGGGGGTATTAATAATATTTTAATACTAAGTTCGTAATAAATGAAATATCAATATGATTATGAGTCCAATATATAATGCTTCCCACTGTAGACACCCTAAATTGGTCAAACAACCACACATATCATGTCTTTTCATAGTCCTTTTCATAGGAGACATCGATTGGAGAATATAAGCCTTGTTCATACTAGCCATGTCTTTGTTTTTCTTATCTTGGTCTTGTTTCTTGCTTTTATCACCATTTCATCATCTCAACAAAATGATCTATACCCCCAAAAACCCCTATAATTGGATTATTTTAATCCTATCCTATTTTTATGAGTCTCAAACAATAAAATTATATATAACTATAGTACTTGGTGCTCCTATCCTAGTCGGCATTATTATCTAATGGTCATTTTTTTCTTGTTTAATGGGCCCTTAACCCTTCTTAGTCCCTCCCTTAAGTTTTGTTTACCTTTTTTATGTTGGATAATATGAATAAATCTACCAAATTCAAAATGAAGAGTCTCCTATATAAAGGACTTGACAAGGCATTTTATATCTAACACTTACTACTTGAGCACACTAAGTAATTAAAAATTAGTCAATAGTATAGCTAAGAATTCTACATCACACATAGATTTTAATGCTTGATCAAAGAAGGGCCTAAGAAAAAATTTCATTCTTGCATCTACCATGCATGTTTATTATGCACGTTCCCTAAGGGAGAATGACATTTGATCTGAGACCCTATCTTGAGGGTTAATGTAGGCAATGATCAGGACAACAAAGGTTGTAGATCATGCGATCATACTTCCCATAACCCACTTTTTCCCCATTTGCTTTTGATGTGTTTTTTGTTTCATGTGTGTAGGTATACCTAGATTTTTTTAAGAAAATAGGTTATATAGTGTCACATATATGTGATCACATAAAGATAAAGACACCTACAACACCCAAGAACCAAACTGCATAGGAATCTAGAACTAGAATTTAATTTGGACAACAACATCAAAATTAGACTAAAATGTCAGACACCAAAGTGTCTACTTTTTGGTGCTCCTATCCTTTCACAAAATGAAAGATAGATTTATGTTTTTAAGATATTCCTATTCTTGGACAATCGTTTTTAGCCTCTGAATCATCTGTTTCAACCTATTTTTCTAGATAAGTCATCTCTTTTGCTCATGCAATTCATTTGATCAAATTGGTATAAATATGTGTTTTACTATACTTGATTATATTTCACTCCTTAATCCAACACCTTTATTGTTTATAAACTAAACCCTATTTTCCCCAAAATAATAAAATATTTGGTGAACCCAACTTACTTCAAACAAATCTCAAACCCTAAGTACCCTTAGGGTTTTTCCTTCACATTTTTGTACAAAAATTCAATTTCAAAATTTTGATTTTCATATAAATTTTTGTGCATTTATTTTATTCAAATTTATTTTAGAATTTAAATTATTTCAATAATTTTCAAAATTTCTAAAACCCCAACCCAAAACCCTATATTTCCAAACTAGGTCCTTAAACCCTAAGCCTTCCTCCTTTACAATTTTTAGATAAATTTTTTGGAATTTTTACAAATTGTTTAGAGTGTCAAAAATAATTTCAAAATATCTATGTTAGTATTTATTTTTTAATTTATTTAATTAATATTAATTTTACATATTCTCTTTACTGAAAGTAATAAAATGCCCACCAAGGCACTTCTTCCCTCTCATCCTATAGATAAATTTCTAAATTTTTTGCATAATTATGACAATGAATGGATAAATTTTCAAAATTGCACATTGGCCAAAAATGATGAAAAATATTTCATTTACAATGATGATAATTGCTATTTTTGTAATGAGGAATATGATGATGCATATGAAAATGATAGTGAATAAAAAATAGATGCATCTTCTTCTCTCAACCTATCTCTTTTCTTCCCTCTTCTAAAGAAAATGATTTTGATAGATGGGAAAGGTAATTTTCACCCCATTTTCTTATGCACAATGCATCAAATGAACAAATTAGTTATGCATTTCTAAGTGAATCTCTCATTGGTGATAAATTGCTTGCATTTGAACCTGGTCTCTCTCTCTCTCTCTCTCTCTCTCTCTCTCTCTCTCTCTCTCTCTCTCTCTCTCTCTCTCTACTTCTATGTTCAAATTATAACAATATAAACACAATATAATCAAAATTTTAATGCATAGTCCAAATGATCCATCTCATGTTCTTAACTCTAATTTTTCATCTCAAACAATGGAAAAAAATGTTTAAATGATAACTCTCTTAATCTCACTTCTCATATCACAAATAAAAATAATCCATTCACTTCATTCAAGGATAACATCGATGCACATAATATTCCAATTTCACATGACAATTTATTGCATATTAGAAAAGAATTAACATCTTCTCTTACCCCTCTCCCTAGTGATGATGGAAGTGATAATGAATATGATAGTGAATGTGCAAATGAATATGACAATGAGAGTGAATATGAAAGTGATACTTCTACTTCTCCTCTTTCAAATGAACAAAATTCCAATTGTGATAATGCATGGAATAATGATGACTATTATGCATATAGTGAAGAAGAAAATGCATCTCATGTTTCTAACTCTTCTCTCACTTTTTTTTCTCAAACATAATGCATTATAAAATGTTGATTCTACTTCTATGCATGATTCTATTTCAAATGATGCACATATAAATGATAACATCACATATTCTATTCAATTAGAATGCAATTCACTAAATAATAAAGATACCAATGAATCTCTCAAGCCACCCCTACTAAAATAGCACCTATTTCTCACACTTCACCCAAAGAGAATGGTAGCCCACATCCCTCTACTAAAGTCCAAGTTACCATTCCTCCAAAGGTTCATGTGAGCACTCCCCCTCTCTATGATCCAAATGGTAAATGTATCATTCCCATGGCTAAAATAAATGATCAAATTAAATGTTTAAATGAACCAATCAAAGATAATAATATACCTTCCCATGAGATTATTTCTTTGATGAATGAAATCAGTGAATTATAACACCAAGTACATCTCCTTTCTTTAGAAAAGAAAGATTATAAGTCTTGGATGGATGTCAATGACTTACATGGTAACCCTCTTTCAAAGACATTTGTCAATTATTCATTGCCTAAGTATTTATAGATACCATCATTACCTTAATTTGATGGAATTGGAGATCCATTCATACACCTTAAATCCTTTCGAAAGGCTTTGCCATCTCATGTGATCTTTTCATTCTACTTAAGTTGTTTTCATAGACATTAGTGGGTAATACATATAATAAGTTATTTCATCTATTCCCTATTGGTTCCTTGCATACATATGATGATTTAGAGGAGGAATTTCTTAGATATTACATAGAAAACATAGGCCCTCGTGTTACATATGAAAAACTTGCTGTATTGCATCATAATACTGTAGATCCAGTTAGTGATTATATCTTATGATTCTATATGTACATGTTAAGATTGATCTATAAACCAACATATTTAGAGATTTATCATATATTTATTAATGGGATTTTCCAACCCCTCCTAGATCATATATTATATCAGATAGAGTCCTCTTTTAGGCACTTATGTTATATAATTCTAGCCTTGGAGAAGAAATTGGGATTGATTGAGTCAGATTTCATTGATTGACTTACTCTTTATTTCATGACGTTACCTCAATCTACAACTCCTAGCACTCAACATCAACCATGTCCCAAATAAGATAGGAGACCACATATATAAAAGCAACTAGTTAAGAACATATAACTAGTTTCTAGAGCACCACCCATAATATGCACTAAAAAAATATCAGTAGGGAGCCACTATAATTTGATTTAGTGTGGGATAGCCCATATGTCATATCATTAGAACTACTAGATAGGAGGTTAATCACATTGCCTTCTACTCATCGTGGAAATACACATCTCCTACACATACAACCACATCGACCCTTTTATAACTATCATCATATCCATGGACATAGAGACAATGATTGTTATGGATTTAGGGACTGTATTAATAGATGTGTTGATAATGGAATGATAAAATTCACACTAGGGGCACTGAGATCTCCTCCATCATGGAACCATAGACCTCATTCTTCCATGACTGAGTCATCTTAGGACATTCATTCACAAGAATCATCAGTTACTCATCATGAGAGTAATGCAATTTCTAAATAGAGCCTCATAAGATATCTCCTATCCCACCTACTTGGGAGGTTTGGAGACCACTATAGCGAGATCAACCTACATATAATAGGGTAGTCCAAGGAGTACATAGTGCAATTCCATATACATATCCAACATAGTCACAAATACTACAACAAAATTTTTAGGGTCCTATCTCACGTAGCAACCCACTATGGTTAAGATTAGATAAACCCACATTATAAAATAACTCTTTAAATAGATATTCACTATAGCTGAGTTTTTAAGGACCTATTTAATGTAGAAACCCACTATGATTGAGACTAGAATAGTCCCCATTATAAGTTAAATTTCAATCTTGATATATTGATCAATTATATGCATCATAACAAAGGCCATAAGGTGTTATTTCATGTAGCAATCCACTATTATTAAGAATAAATGAGCCTCCTTCATAGCACATAGTTTTAGTTATGCATCTATTGAGATTGCATCTTATGAATTCTCCACATATAGCTATAATTAGTGTACCATAGATAGTATCAGATATAGGGGATGTTCTTATGCACCATGAGTAGTATAGGCACTTATTCAGTTGGCCATCAAGGCTCAGATAGTGATATAGTATCCAAGGGGCTGATATGTACAGAGTGATATCTTACGTCCCCTTATACTAACAACTAACATTCCTAATTCCAAATAACCATCCCTAGCCAAACCAAATTATCCAAATATCGATCTTACCAATATCCTATTTTAACAATCTTAAACTAATTCACTTTATCAAATCAATTTACCAATTAAAAAACAACTAAGTTTTACTCACATATGATTTAAGTTTAGACATCAGCATCACACTTATAAAAAACAATCAAATCACATACCAAATACCATTTTACCAAACATAAGCAACCTCAACATCAATATCAAATCAACTATTTCTAATCAACCATTTGCAAAAAATATACCAATATGCTCCAAAATCCATAACATAATATGCATGAATCAAAATCAAACAAGTATCTATATATATAATGAGTTTTCAATACATATACACTAGTATCAAGTATAATTAGTCATGAATGGGTGTTAGGCCTTCACTCTACGTCTCACTCTCCCCACCAATACCAGTCCCATACTCTACCCTAGCACTCGATGACCCCACACCTCTTTGAGCTATCACATGCATCTTGCAATGACTCTCACTCTAGTAATTGACCATGCTCCACATGCAAGTCTATTTATCACCTCTAAATATCTATATACTCATCCATGATCCTTATGCTAATATATCTAAAATTAGGTGGGGGACATCATATGCCTATCTATCTCAACTCTCAACTCATCTCTCTATCTTATTACCCTAACATATGCATCTATAGCTATAAGATACCTATCAAATAGATGGGCATGGATAATAGTTGTAACTATTGCTTACATTATCAATCCTTCCTCCACCACATCATTAGGCACATGTCATGTGAGCTCTCATAATGTTGACTCAATTATGATCTCCTAGTAATCATCATCTATATTTCCTACCCTAGCCTATGCTCCATCCTGAGCACCTCCCACTTCATTTACACACAAGGTATGACACTACATCATATATATACTTTGAAATCAAAAATTAAATCACAAATCTATACACAATTCAAACATAATCACTTCTTACCTCCCATCATCTAGATTGACTCAGGATCCTCATACTCTAGAGCATCCCCTGACTAAATAGGATACAATAGAGCACATCAATGCCTAACACACCACAAAATATACATATTTGTACATCCAATGTCATCCAAATCTAGAATATCAATGGCCACATCCATCAAATCTAATGGTAATGGTGTAAGCTCAGCCTTAGTAGGCCTCACATGATCTCCTACCCTCATGAATACTCATGCACTCCTCAACCAAACCCATACTACCAGGGGCACATCTTGTGGTACCCTAAACTATCTAATAACACACTCATACTAAAATGACTCATATACAATAGCCTCATGCATCACAACTATACTCCATCCTCTACCCACTAGCAAATCCTCTATAAGGCCTCCATATGATGTCACTAGCCACCAATCTATTTAAAACCCACCTATAATGGTCCTTCCTAAGGTATAAAATAGCCAATATGCTCATCCACAACTCTTCAAATGGATATGGATATGCCTATTTTGACCTCAATAATCTAATCAACCACATAACTACTATATGATCATAGGCCCACTAATGTAATAAGGTTACCACACTCACCCTACCACATAATGAATCCTATGTAAACCTATAGAGATACCTATATAGGTTGGCTAGTATAGTCATACCCCATAAGAATACAATGCCATATACCTCCACAATGTGCATAATCCTATGCATCTTGTATACAATAGATACTCCACTCCCATCAAGAATAACAAAAGGTGCCAACAAAATAGCGAACCACTTTTGCAAACATGGAACATTAGACTGTATGATGATTGACAATAGTGCATCACTATCACTACCTCTCTAATGTATACCCAAATGCATGCCATTAAAATATAATGATGCATGATCAATCACATCAACACCCATGTCATCGTTTACTATCACTCACTACTTGATAATTAGTAAATAGAGTATATGATAAACATCCTCTAAATTCACAATCATCTCCCCTATAGGAAGCTAGAAACTAAATGTATCTACATTCCACCTCTTACATAAGGTAATCATTAGATATCTATCCCACTACATTATACCTAGGTCACACACATGACCCAACCTTGCCCTATTTAGGACAACCCTCTCATCAGTAGATAATGGTAACAAACTCAATATCTCCATCACTCAACACCTATATAACTCTCTCATCTATACCTCACCCTAAAAAATGCTAGAAATAACACATCTATCAATCAACAATGCCAAATTCAAATCTAAAATAGAATAATAGTTAAAGTAGTATCATTGAAACATTATGCCTCTAAGACAACAATGTTAGATATAGGATAACAACGCTAGAAAATAGCACTAAAACCTAGATAGGAGCATTGGGTACAAGACATGAGCACTGGAACTAGAAAAACAATTTCTATGATACTATTAAACCCCTCAAAAACACCAAAACAAGCCAAAAAATTGACAAGAATCAAGCATTTGAGCTGCTTACCAGGGTCACATCATCACCAACCTGAACCTAGGCTACTAATTGCTCAAAATGGGTCATGGTAGGTGCTCATCTCCTCAAAAATTTTATCACTCTAGAGCTCAAAATATCCACATAGTCAATGCACAAATGAACCAAGAATCAATTCAAAAAAAAATTCTATTTTACTAATAACTCATACCCCGTACCTCTATTTTTCAAATCATTTTCTTCCATGAAATCATGACAATTATACCTTTGACATCATTCAAAATTATATCTCTTACTACCTAATTTGCCTACTACAACATGAACATTTCTATTTTTCTCTTATATCTAGACACACACCTTGGTCCTAACCAATCAAAAATGTGTTTCACGCTAAAAAAAACATAAGTAAAGAACACAAGCAAAGCACTTTAACAACCTTTAAGGCTATTCACAATATTCCAATCTTATTTCTATCACCACACCACTAGTTATCACTTTTGGCTCAACCTCCTCTATCACAAATTGCATCCCTCTCCTCAAAAGGGGTGTATCATTCATACTCTTCCTATTTATACACTTACTCAACATACTCACCCACTCTCATAAGTGGACACACCATGGTTCTTAAACATCCAACATTCAAATTATTAGATTCAGCTCAGATCAATTGAGATATATAGTGACTCAGATTATGTGAGTCACTCAATATTACTCAGGACATTCACCTTAAATTTTATAGATTCATGGACTATTCAGATATAGTGGTTAAGATTATATGGATTCATAGTGATTTTGGTATAGATGTAGACTCAAATACCAAATTTGGGTGCATGTACATACTACACATCTCACACATATAACTTTATACAGCATGACACATCAAGACAGTAGACTATAGACATAATGTAGAGCATAGTGTTTTGGGTCTGTAGTTTTATACATGAGGCATGGTAAGATATGTCAAATCACATGTGGTTATATAGATTACTAGATTGTATAGATGCATCACTCATATACCAAATTTAGGGGTATGGCATAGATGTTAATGTTCTTCATCACTCAAGATTATATAGATGGAATGATAAGACATGCCATTTTATTCTTGCACATTGACAAGATTTTTAGATTATACCTAGATATACCTACGTTGTCACCAAGTTAGACTACACCATCATCTATAGCAGTTGGTATATTATACTACTCAAATCCAGACTACATGAGTTTATGCAGGATAAAGGATAGACATTGGTTTTGGGCCTTCAAGAATTTATTAAATTTAGTTCAAATATTTAGAGTGGGGGCATGATAAATTTTTTTCTTCATAGCATACAAATTTTATATACACATATAGATTACATGAGTTTATGTGAGACAGAGGATAGACATTGGTTTTAGGACTCCAAGCATTTCTCATCTTTAACTAGATTTAACATAGGGGGCAAGCATTTCCCTCCTCCATGATACAAGGATTTTGCATTTAGATTCAATATAGGAGGCATATAATACATGGATTCATTCTCTCTCTAGGTACTATTTGGATCTCCATCCACTTCCCTAGAAAGTGAGTTGGACCCTTGCAACACATTTATCTCCATGTAAGTAGGTTCAGGTACACAATTTATTCTTCTTTCTTTTACTCTAGTATTTCATTTCATTACATCACTAGAATAAAAGGGGGGAAAATGTATACACCCTAAATTGGTCAAGCAACCACACATATCATGTCTTTTCATAGTCTTTTTCATAGAAGACTCTGACTGGAGAATATGAGCCTTATTTATACTAGTCATGTCTTTATTTTACTTGTTTTGGTCTTGTTTCTTGCTTTGATCACCTATCCATCACCTCAATCAACTAATCTATACCCCTAAAAACCCCCAAACTTGGCCTATGTTAGTCCCAGCCTATTTTTATAAGTCTTAGATAATATAATTCCATAGGACTGCAACACTCAGTGCTCCTATCATAGTTGATGCTATTGTCCAACAATCATTTTTTCTTACTTAACATGTCCTTAACCCTTCTTAGCCCCTCTCTTAAGTTTGGTTTACCTTTTTTATGTTGGTTAATGTGAACAAATATCCCAAATTAAAAATAAAGATTATCCTATATAAAATACTTCACAATGCATTTTATATATAACATTTACTACTTTGGCACACTACGTAATAAAAAATTAGTCAATAGCATAGCTCAAAATTCTACATCACACATATATTTGCATTCTTGATCAAGGAAGGGATTAGGTGAAAGCATTATTGAATCTCCATGCATGCTGATTATGCAAAATCATTAAGGGAGAACTAAATTTGATCTAAGATCCTAGCTTAAGGGTTAATGTAGGCAGTGATTAGGACAACAGGTGTTCTAGATTATGTGATCATACTTCCCCTAACCCAATTTTTCCCCATTTGATTTTGATGTGTTTGTTATTTTGTATGTATAGGTAGACATAAGGTTTTAGAATAGAATCGGATATACATTATCACATATAAGTGATCACAAAAAGACAAAGACACCTATACGACCCAAGAAATAGACTGCATAGGAATCCATAACCAGAATTTGATTTAGACAATAGTGCCAAAAATGAACTATAGAAGTAGAACCAAAGTGTCTACTTTTTGATGCTCTTATCCTTTCACTAAATAAAAGATGGATTTAGGTTTTTGACATCTTCTTAGTCCTACACAATAATTTTTAGCATCTGAGTCATTCATTCCAGCCTATATTTCTAGATAAGTCATCTCTTTTCCTCATGTAATTAATTTGATCAAATTGATATAAATCTATATTTTACTATACTTGGTTATATTTTAATCCTTAATCTAGACCCTTTATTATTTAGGAACTAAACCCTAGTTTCCTAAACATAATAAAACACCCACAAATTTACTATAGAGTGTACCATCAATTGAAGGAAAAGAACACTTGGAAAAATATTGACTCCAAATAAATAAGGATTCAATATGTCTTAATCATACTTGGATTGAATAAAAAAAATTCCTTGCACAAACTATGAAATATTAATATAAAGGAAAAATAAAAACAAGCCTAGGTCAGTCATATCAAAATAATTAATTATCCTAGCTTTCAAATCATGAATCTACTTGTGGAACTCCCAATGATGATTAAGTCATTGACATAGAGGACCAAAATTAGGAGTTTCCCTTATGATTTATTGGTGTATACTTTGAGTTTGGAAGGACTCTATGTAAATTTAAATTTGATTAAGAAAATGTAATTCTTTAGTAAAAGAACTTCTTCTTATATAGTTTCTTTCCATTTAGGAAGCTTAGAAGGTTGATGATAAGTCTCTAGATCATGTGTCACTGCTAATTGTGTCAAATGTACAATACCATATAGATGTTATGATCTTGTCATTCTTGGATCTATTATATCCATTACAATGAACTAAACTCATGGAAAATCTTGAAAACCTATTTTGGTAGAGGGTGTTTTGGTTGTGCATACACTATGAAAGTATTTTGGTACTTATGGAAGTGCTTGTTGTCCCCATTATGGCTTATCATCTAAATTTTAGTAACTCTTAGAATTTGATCCATCTAAACTATCTTTTTATTCATAATAGGCCTCAAAATTTGTGTCCATCTTGATATAAGTCAATGGAGGATGAGGAGTAGGAGATGTTGGCATGAAAGACTAGGATTGTTCATCAAATAACACATCCCATCGATAAATCACTTTAGTGGTGCCTAGACCAAGAAGATGATATCACTTAACATATTCATAGTAGCCAAAAAATATATAAGGATGACCCTTCATTTCCATTTATTTTTTATTTACATCTATAATGTGTGCCCATATATTATATCCAAAAACTCGATAACCAAAAACATCTCCCTTAACACTAGACCATATTTATTTGGGAGTTATATTTTACAATGTAGGGTGGGAAGTATAATTTTAGATGTAGGTTATACACTGAATTACCTTTGTCCAATATTATGGAGGTAAGTCTTTAGAATACACCATGTAATTGGACATTTCATTTGGTGTGTAATTTTACACTCAAGTACTCTATTGTACCAAGGGGTGTATTTTACAATATGCTAAAATTGAGTGTCTTCCTATTCATAGGAGCTAATAATCTAATTGTTTACAAATTATCCTTCATTATCTGTTATAATATGCTGACTTTTTCCCTCTGATAGGTTTTCAACAAGAACCTTGAAAATTTTGAAGTGCTTAAAGAATTCATTTTTGTTTGTCAGAAAGTAGACCCAAGTTATATAAGAGAAATCATCAATGAATTTAATCATGTATTTAAGTTTATGCAAATAAATGTTGGGAAAGGACATAAGATCACTATGAATGAGCCATAATTTTTTAATTGTCCCCAATTATTTTCTTTTGTGAAATGGATCCCTATGTTATTTTCCAAGTGCGTTACCTAGAAAAATTTAATATTTGAAAGAAACATGTGGAAAAATAATAACCATGTGGTGATTACTGATATCATGTAATGAGTTATAGTTGAGGCAACCAACATTATCATTCTAAAATTTACTGAAGTCACTAGCATATGCAATCATGAATTGTGAAGGTGAGTAAAAATAAAGCTGCCAAGTTTGTACAATCATGTTAGACTATCAACCTTGGGTTATGACTATGTGCTAAGTTTCACCAGGGGTTATGACTCATTTTTACACATGGGAATAATTCTAAGGAAATAGAATTAGATGCTTGATTTATAAACCTCCATTGATAAGTGCCCTACCATAATTATACCAATATGTGCTAAGTTTCACTAGGGGTTATGAATTATTTTTACACAAGGGAATAAGTCTAAGGAAATAGAAGGAGATGCTTGATTCATAAACCTCCATTAAATATAAATAGTTAAAAAACTTATAATAAACAACATACAGGTTCTTTAAACATAAACTACAAATAGATGCATATATTATTAAAGTTTCAAAATAAAATGAAAAGGGTTTATGAATGGGTTATAAAAACATAATACATTATAACCACCAAATTCATTTTATAAAAAAATACTTGTTCATTTCTTTAACATTATCATTTATTCAAAACTAGAAAGGATTGACACATTAGTAAATGAACAACTAGTTTAGCAGAAAATAAGCAATTATATTCATAAAAAATGAGTTCCTTTATAAAGAGAGCCTATCATGGTAGACATTCACAGTCTAAATGATGAAGGAAAAATCAAGTGAAATCTTTACTTAATTCTGATAGCTTATTAGAACCAAAATTTCTAACCTTTTTCAATGGGATGCAATTTACAATTTATAGATAAATATGAGACTCCCCTCCAAGTAGCATGAGATTCCCATCTTAGGCCATGATTCCCCCCCAAAGTTTTTTAAAAATATATGATTTAAAAAAAAGGATAATATCCTCATTTTATGCATAATATATCTAAGGGTCTACCTAACTAATACATAGAGGAGCCACAGCTAAACCACCTCCTAATTATTTGGATTCTTCCTCCCTGATGGCTAGAATGACTACTAGGTTAAACTCCTGGTCCAACTTGGCCAATTTCATCAGTGGTTATTGAAATATAACCTCTTATTAGGCCACTAGTCTTTGATAAAGTTAGAGTGGGGCCTCTATGGACACCTTGACCTATGAAACCTGATTAATGCTCATAGTGGATAGGGCAGAGAGTTTGAGAACCACCTAGGCACTAGCCTTGTTGGCCTTTGCCACCCTCTTTCTCATGGCTTAGTTGAAATGACCCAGGTGAACTCCAAACTTATTCCTATCTATAAAATTTCCATCTAGGTGAAATAACACAATGATGTTGACTTATTTGAAGTAGGCCAATATCCCTTTCTTTTCTTCTTTTAAGGGTTCCACTACTACTTGTGCCATGCTTAGTCATTCTTAAATTATAACCCTCATACAACCAATGTATGTTTGATAGAAGCTCAAGTTTGAATTGGGCATGAAATTTAATTCCAAGAACATGCCCTTGTGTATGACAACTACTAGCTTCCTACACTTGCTACCAACTAGATCAATTCTCTCTAAATATACTTATGTTTATTAAATGTGTATATTAATGTCTATTAAAGTCTTGACCACTTATCTTAGAGTTTAGAAAATTTTTAGGAGGGTGTCCTTAACTTGTTTAATCAGATCCATAGGGAAGGAGCTATTTAATTATACTTTTAGGGATTGGACCTACTCTTGTATCTCCTCCATCAGCTTCTCTAACATATCATGTGTAGTTTAAAACATAGATATTGTGTCCTCAACCACTTTATATTCTCCTATGGATGTCCTCACTTTGGTGAGTGAAAAGAGGTCTTGTTGAGTTTGATATACCATAGGGTTCCCCTCCTAGATGAAATTCTGGGTGAGAATCATTTTCATGTTCCCCTTAGTTTAGTCAAAAGTCCCATTACACATCAGGGTCACCCTGCATAGTCATCTCAGGTGATTACAACACCCTAGTTATTCCCATGATGGAGGAAGGTGTTGGTGGGGTGACAAAGATGGTTGTGATAGGTGGAGGCTGATGTGGAGGGGGGGGTGGATGAAGTAAGAGGGATAAAGGAGGAAAGCATTGAAAGAGGAGGAAGTATGGGGGTGAAAGGAAACAAGATGAATGGAGAGGCCTAAGGGAACATCTGTGCCTACCATTATCTCTAATTTAAGTTTATCTTTGAAGACATGACTCTAGGGAGAGGGGCATTCAATAGAAAGGATGAAATTGGGTAGTTAAATTCAAATCCTAGGGTGCCTATGATGATGTAAAGGGGAGGCCTAGGAATGATGTAGGGAGTCATATGAGGTGGTATAGGAGGATCATTGGGAGTAATTAGGACCTAAATAGAAGGTTGAGGATGAATTTCCTTCTGCTTCTTTTGGGGCCTCTTGCCTAGATCAAATTTATTTGTTATAGTAGAGGGAGTAGGAGTGGCAAAGGTGATAGGGACTAATTGAGGAACCTATTTGAAATTTGAAGGTATTTATAGATGGATTGAGTCATTTGATCTATACAAATTTATGTACTTATATCTAGAGTTACATTTGCACTTGTTGGGGATAGGGCACCTATAGGCATCTAGACTTGTGAAAGAATTGATGGGGGCATAGTAAAGATCCATATTTGGGGAATGGATGAAACATATAGGAATGAGGAGATGAGGAGGCTATGAATAATTTAGGATAGTGGAATTTAGGTGAATTATAGAGGGGTTAAATGGGAAAAAGGGGAGGTATCATTTGAGTAGACTATTAGTGAGTTGGGAACCAAGTGGTGTTGTGAGAGGTTATTAGAGTGTGGAAAAAGCATGAAAAAGGGTATACATGAGTGATATATGTTGGTCCCACATTATAATTATCTATATTCTAATACTAATTTCTAACTTGAGTGCCTGAGTAGGTTAAGGTTAAGCCACTTGGAGCTGAGTTGTTTTAGGCTAAGTTGCTTGGGGATAAACTACCTGAGGTTGAGTTACTTGAGATGCATGAGGGGAAGAGGCCAAGCCAAGGTTTAAGGGGTAGGATTTCAAGGAATACAATATTAAGGAGGAGAAGATATCAAGACTCCCTATAAAATTCTCCTTAAAATTTGTGTATAGCTACCTAAATATCCTCACCAGGTTGGGCCAACATGGAAGAGGAAAGGATAATATAGGTGGATGGCCTGGACTGAGCCTTCTTTCCTTTATTGTTATTCTTTGCCTTGATTTAAGAAAACACCTCCTAATCATAAATTAGGTTTAGATGGATCTTGTCTTATTCATGAGTATGGTCATCATATTTTATGTTTAAGTGGGCTCAGTACTTTTCTATATGAGTCTAAATGATGTCATGGATGTTCATCCCTACCTAAGATAAAGGAGTATCTTTCTAACACCATATTATATAGAAGGAGTAAGGATTTATATATGTAGTTCTTGATGGTGATCAAGAAGGGTGGGAAGGTCTTATGCAATGCCAACATATACCCTTCACCATTTTATATGTGATTTCTTACTCGACCAAGTGGTCTGGGACTTGATAGGAAAAGCAGAGGGGAGCCTTAAGAGTGCCTGCCACCTAAATGATTGTATCCTTTCTAAAATACCAATAGTCCCCAATGAGAGTAAGGGAGTCCCTAATATCCTTTGAAAACCAAGGCATGGGTTCCCCATTGATGGCCATGTAGATCACTGGGTAGAAAGACTCGTATCTATCTCGGATGTGGTTTTCATAATAGTGGCCATATAGCTAGTAAAAAACTACATGGACCACTACATCTCCAAGAACCCATGATGTAATGTTATATGGTTTGAATGTGAGGATTGCCTAGAATGCATAGACCAAGTAGAGTATCATGTGTAACTCATCTCCTGCATGGGTATCTCCCACTGCTTGATCACATTGAAATCGATCACCCCTCTAAGGTTGAGGACTTACTCACCATGGAGGATTATTTGGAGTAGGGGGATCCATATAAGGTTGACATACAAGAAGTTAATTTACTTGAATAATAAATTGAGTAGTATAATCTCAATGAAAATTACCTCCTTAAAAGTGCAAACAATGTACACATTCATGTCCATCTTATTGAACCATTTAGCATCATCCATCTTATTGAACCATTTAGCATCCATAAATTTGATGAGATATGGTCTAGGTTGTCACCATATCTGAATCATAGGTGATTATAATATTTAAGTGTTTATAGTAGGCTTTGAAGGCACCTCCTAAAATGTCTATGATATGATGTTGATAATTCATAGATTAAACCATTTTGTGGAAACTAATCTACACTCACTTAACCATGGAAAACAATTTGTCAAACAAGTTAGCATAAGGGAAGACCTCCAAGTTAGCTACAACTTAGTGCAACCTGCACTTATCATATGCCGAAAGGGCATCTTTGAACTCTACCTCATCTTCATCATCATTTCTACAAGATTTGGGCACTAGGTCAATGGCCTTGAATGTCTCATTATAGTGTTTGAAATGTGTCAAGTCATCTAGGAACGTGGTGTATTTGTATTTTAGCTCAATTTTAGGATTAGAGGATGAGGTGGCCATTTTAGCTAGGATGAAATTCTAAAATATCAAACTTTGAGTAAAGGGGAGACATAGAGGACCCTAGTAGGATCAAAATGTGAGGAGTATATTCTAGGAAATTGAGAACATTAACAGCTAATGGGTTTAGCTTGGGGCATTTATAGAGGTCTACATACATCTCTTACATTGATGGAATTTGGTGACTCATTTGAAATGAATTCAAATTCAAGTTGGTGGCTTGATCTTCCCATTTATTTCATAATTTGGACATAAATTAATAAATGATGATCACTCACCACCTATTATATTTAGCAATCATGATGTGATGATTTAAAATGTCTAATTAGGGCCTAATTTTCCATTTAATCAATGCTTGGAGTGTGGTAATAACCCAACCATATAATCTTTAAGGTTTCTTAGGTGGTTTTTTATTCATGCCATGTGTCCCCTGCTAATTGGTTCATGCTACAATAAATACCACCTAGGTGTAGCCTAGTAATTCATCTTCATATGCTTGGGAGAAAAACATGCTAATTAGAGGATGTGTGGAATCCTTTGATTAGCCTTTATACCCTATTTATACCTTATTTTGACTACCTCAAGGTATTTTAGACTCTTCCTATCAATCTATATAGAAATTCCAAATGGCATGATGTGATAAGTCAAGCTCCCCTAGGCTTTAACATCTCTTATAGGTCTGGGAGACTAAAAAACCTAAAATAGAGCATGTGGCACTCTTTCATTTAGTTAGGTTCTCCTAGATCCTAACATATCTATCAAATTTTATATACTAACATGTATGACATTGGGGAAAGCTCATTAGGTAGATCTTGGAAACTCTAACCACCATGGCATGTGGCACTCTTTCACTCAGTTGGGATCTCCAAAGCTTTGAAATCTCTATCAGGTCTATGACACTTACCATTATAACTATGATCCACATGTCACCTTCCCATTAGGTTAGGCTCTCCTAGGCTATAATATTTATTATAAATCTAAGAGAATAACCATTCTAATAGCAAGGCACCTTAATTGGTTGGGCTATTATAAGTTTCAAAACCTTTGAAAATAATCCATGTGACTCTTTCCCATTTAACTAATCCTTTAGAAATACAAAAAAATAGATTAAGTAAAAGGAAATAATCATGAAAAATATAAATGCTCACTTGGCCACTGGCTAAGCACCACAAGGTACCATGTAGGAATATAGGAGTCTGATACTTTGAGAGATTGAAACTCCAAGAACCTTAATATGAAATCAAACCTATAGAAAAGTTAACACATTAAATATTCTAAGCAAGAAAGCGTCTGGTTCATTTTTAGGATATGATCAGGAATTGACTATATCAACTTTAGATGTCATGGGGATCTCAACAGGGATCAAATGACCATTATGATATGTTCAAGAAAACCAAGGTGAAATATGAACACGAGGATTCTCTAAAAAAGAGTTGGTCAGAATGAGACTATAAGTCTGGGAACCTTGACTTTAATTATTTTATAGAGGGGTCCCTCATTTCCTTGAAGGAGGATGTGTTGTCCACAATAAAGTATTTATTAATTTATATGTTAGTTCATTTTGGCATGCTCTTGGTGACATCATACTTGTACTTATATCATTCATATTTCAAAGTTAGTTTCCTTGGGGTTCATGTAGGATTAATCTTTTATCCTTCTAAGTTGGTGATTTTTTATTATATTTAGACTTTACAGTCTTGAATTGTCCTTCTCAAAGGTCACTCATAGTCCACAATGGAAATTGGGTTGTGTAACCTTAATTGGTTGTATATAGTCATCCTTTACAAAGCATAGTGTTAATTGGAATGGTAAATGAGCAATGAAACAAAATCAAAAATAATTTTTTTGAATGAGATAATATTTCATTTATAATTATGTATAAGGATTTTATTCATATATATTGATTGGAATTGTAGAGAAACTATAGATCTAAGAATATGAATGGAACCACTAGTGTTTGGTAAGGGGTACACAGGGTCCTAAAACAAACCACTAAGAGGCTAGAAGGCTCAAAGATTCTATGGGCTATAGGAGATCTATATTGTCTATCCAGTTTGTTAGCTTGCACCAAAATATAGATAGACTTGTAAGCTAGGTTGGGGATAACATGATCAAATGCACAAAGGAAGCATGTATCTCTAGTGGATCCAACCATAGTAAAGCAAAAAGTTACAACTAGACTACTGATTGCACGTAAATTATAGAAACAATAATACCAAGTAAAGAGAGCTAACAAATGAAAAACAAATCTAGAAGTTAAGGCACTTTCAGAGCAAATTAAATATGTTTTAAGTAATACATACATTTTAAAGTAAGGCTTAAATAACATGCCTAGTGTAGTTTTGAGTTATCTTTCAATTTCAAAACTATTATTTTCTAACAATGCAATGTTAGAGAGAGAGAGAGAGAGAGAGAGAGAGAGAGAGAGAGAGAGAGAGAGAGAGAGAGAGAGAGAGAGAGAGAGAGAGAGAGAGATTTTAAGTTTTATATAGATCATTTTAATCATATAGAGTCCTACTATGTAATGAAAATATTTCCAATGAAAGCATAACATGTAATGGTAAATATTTCAAGAAATGAAGATATCTTGTAACCATATATGAATGCATAAACTTCAAAAAATATTCTAAATAATGCATAAAAAAACTAAATCACTAAAACAAATCAAACCCTAACATGTATACTAATGAAAATAAATAAAGAATTTTGCTTTATAAATCACAGTTCCCTTATATCAAACTCAAGAGAGATGTTTAGACTTTTTACCAACTAATTTTCCAAGCTAGTAGGCAAGAGAGAAAGAAGATCAAGCTATGTTTAAGCTGAGTCCATACCAAGTGCCAAATACTGTGAAAGAGATGAAAGAGAAGCTACCAATATATGGAAGAACTAATGCAAGGAACACAAGAGATAGGTGAAATGGAGTCTTGGGAGAGAAAGGAGCAGCCCATAAGCTTTAGGAACACTATAGAGAGTAATATGAATCACCAAGAATAGATATAGAGAAGTAGGGCATCCCCTGTCAGAATGGAAGCTATTGTGCCAAGCAAGATCCAAGAGAGATTCAAGGAGGCAACCAAGATTTGAGTATGATGATTAAGTGGGAAGACATAAGTATTAATGTAGGATATAATGAATGTAGAGGCTCAAATGATTGAGAAAGAGGCATATATATCAATCCTAATCTAATAAAAGATAAAAAACTAGCTATTTCTAGTCATTTGGGCCCAAACGTGGTACTTTTGCATGTGTTATACTTAGGCTCTAGCCTAGGCCATGACTTTTATGAAGGAAACATGCAACCTAGGCCATGGGTTTCCTACATAATCCATGGCTTGGGTCAAAATGTGCCTAGGGTGGTTAATGAGTTCTCAAAAGGGCCCCAGGGGGTCCCTAGTGAGCCCATCTAGCATGCTAAAGAGCTGAGATGGAATATGGATGTGTAGGGGATGAGAATACCATGAAAGAAAGGTCCAAGCAAATTAAAAATGTCTCTAAGTGGGATAAATAGGGTTTATAGTTTATACATGAGATGGTGTGTAATAATAGGGGGAGTAGGGTAATGGGAAGTATGATTACATATGCCCCTGAGGTACAAGTAGTTAATGTTTTAATAGACAAGGAGTGATATGTAGTACCTGAAAGCCGCACCAAAGCAAAGGAAAGCAAGAAATAAAAAGATAAAAGGAAATATTACCTTCACTTACCACATAAGGATGGTGGGAGAATAAGTTGTTGATGTGATCTATGGGTGAGAGTGAAAATGCTATGTAATCCAAATTCTAACTCCTTCTCTAGTTCCATCTCTATCTCTTGCAAAGAAGGGACATAGGTGATATTAAATCAAATCATATTATCTATAATGACATTCACTAAGGCATCAGCCCTAGTGTTCTCCCTATGAGGGATATGAGTGAATTAGATGTCATCAAAAGAGAGCAAATAATACACCACTTAAAAGAGGGGGAGAAACTCAAAGCTAGGGATGACCTAGACATTGGTGAGTTGAGACATAGTTAAGAGTAAGTCAGAGAATAACTACACATATCATGCACCTAACTCACAGGCATCTATCAAGGCACTAATGATTACATGATACTCGATGGTATTATTCATTTAATTTTTAAGGAAGAAACTAGATGCAATAAACTCATGGCCCCATGAATCATCGATAACCCAAGCTACAACTACCAGTCTTGGGTTTCCCTAACTACCACCATCTATGTGAATCACTAGTGAGAGGTGCACCATGATGGGGGTCTAGGATGTAAGACTAGTAACTGTCAAAAGGAAATCTAAAAGTAAGGTGGTATAAGCAAGTTGCATGATGCAATCAAAGAATGAAACTAAGACACAAACAAAGTGATTAACCAACATCGACCATGATAAGAGGTAACAAGAGAAAGTGGGGGGAAGTTCAGAGAAGATGAAGACTAGTCAACAAGAATAGAGTAAGTTCTAAACCATCATAGCTAGCTAAAAACCTTACCTATAACCATGATGAATAAGAGAGAGATAGAGTTATAATGGATTGAATATGGAAAATTAGAGAAATGACTAACTAAAAGAAGTAAAAAAAGTAACTTATATCCCTAGGTTCCCACAAAATGGGGCATGAGCCTAAGAGATCAATAGGGACCCAAAAGGGGTCCTAGGGACCGAAATGGGACCAAAAAAAGCCTAAAAAAGTTTTGAATTAAAAAAAAGAGGATGATAATGTGCTTAAAATGTGTTAAAACCCCAAAACCCCTAAGATGGAGGTTTCTTAGTTTGGAATGTAGAAATGGGTAAAACACCCAATCAAGGGCCCATAAAGTGTATTTGACAAGGAGTACATGGGCTTAATAGGCCAGAGGACTTGGGGGTTCAAGATACTAAAATGATACCAAAATACACCCAAGAAGGCATCAAATAGAGAAATGGACCCTACCATTACATCTAGAATGGGCCGAAACCTCTAAGATGAAGGTTCTGTGGTTTTGAGAGCATTAATAGGATTAAATAGAGGCTTGAAGAGGCCAAAAAATGCCTTTGGCCCAGTCCATGGCCTACTTGGGAAAACTTATGGCCTAAACCACTACCAAGCCATGGGGTCCATGGCCTAGCCCACTGATAGGCCATGACTTAGCCTAGAAACCTACAAATTGGGCTAGAAAGGGATAAAATTAGGCACAAAGAACCCAGAAGCGGCTCAAAACTTGCCTAGAAAGGAAAGGAAAGGGGGAACAAGAGAAGAATATTTGTGATATTTTTAAAACAAGGTTTTCTTATTCTAATATGTGTACAAATGATCTAGGGTCACATTTTTATCTTTTGTAGACATGAAGAGGAGTTAGAGTGCTAAAGGCAAGAAAGACATCTCAACTAGTAGAGCCACCACTACTATGTGGTGTCAATCATGAGAGAGTGTCTCAACATTGACCATAATGAGAGGTGAGGAGGGGTGGTAGGATGCTCATGATATATGAAGACCATATAAGGAAGTCTAGAGAAATTCATAAGTAACCATAACCACTAACATGCACTACCTTCATGCACTATAAAAAAAGAGAGAGGGGTTTGATAAAGGGCTAACTACCAACAAGTAGTAGCCCGACCAACTAAAATAAATAAAAGACTCTGATCCTATCTTGAGGTGCATCCAAGGAGGAGTGCATAAGCTAGATGACTATGGAGACCCACAAGTTTTTATGATGGATGCCATGAGAGGGGCAATCCAATGTATGGAGGCCTAATGAGGGTGTTCTAGTAAGCTTTAAGGCTCACCAAAACACCATAGGCCTAGGCCTAGGCATGCCCCTGAGGGTAGGCCATCACTTCACCCTAATTAGAGGCCTACCCTTGAGGTAAGCCACTATTTAGCCTATGAATAGGCCAAATAATAGAGTAAATGAGGGAATAACAATATGAAACATCCATATCCTTAGGTTTTCTAGTCATGACCCAAAACATAGGAGTGCCAAAGGTGGGATCATTGTGGTTGAATGAGACTTGTAAACCCAAACAAGGAAGAGGATAGTGACATGTAAGATGTGTGAGCATGATTTTATTATAATATCTCTTCTCATTGATCAATTTACATGTTATAACATAGATAAAATAGTACTCACGATCAGACTCAACCACTCTAGTAGCCTCAATGGGAGATGCATTGAGAGATTCAATACTCTAATGGGAGAATCACAATGAAAGGGGAAGTTTAACATTTAGGGAGACATATCAAAAGAGGTATATAATAAGGGAATAACTAACTTGACATCATAGAGTAGGAGAGGGAGTTGGTTGATACATGCCAAACTCTAAAGGAGTGAATGATTCTTGATACTCAGCTAGATCATAGTGTTTATCCTTGAGAAAATGAGACTCAAAAGTTAGGGGTGTGTAAGAGTCTACATAGCCTCATAAGAAGATAGCCAAAGCCTTGATTGATGGATTTGTCTTTACATAGAGAAATGTCCAGGAATCTAGGTCAGCCTCTAGGGTATGAATCTCACCTTCATGCATGAATTAAACTATGCAAAATGTGGCTAATGTGATAGCCTACATGGCAGCAGTCCAAGGATGACCAAGAATCATATTTTATGAAAGATCAAGGTCTAACACATAAAAATTGATCTTGAGTACTTTGTGGCCAAACTTGACCTAGAGTTTCACATTCCCCATCAGTATAATTATGTCATAGTTCAAACCAACATAGTTATTATCAGAATTAGAAAAATTCTTCTAACTAATCTTAAGCTCATTGAACACATGTAGGGGCATGATATTCAATGTAGCTCTTTTATCAATAATACACTACTTAATATGGTATTTGTCAATAGAGGTCTCAATATTGAGAGGGAACTAAGCCCTCTTTGAAAGAACTGAAGTGTTTATCAAAGAGGTGGGGTTGAAAGATAAGATGGGAGAATGAGGGTACTTAGATACGTTAGAGTTGAACAAAAGTTCAACATCATCTTGTAATGAACCCTCATGAGAAAGACCAAGCTCATCAAAGATGATGCCCCTTTGCTTATGGCAAAGGTGAAGAAGGTCCTAAATGGATATCCCAGCTACGAGGCCCTATAATTCCTCTATGAAAAATTAAGGATGTTGTCTAGCCTAGGGAGGGATGTTATTTAAAAAGTCAAATCTAAATTTGGGATTTATTACCTTTGTGGGCTAGACAAGAGGCCCAACACCACTAGTCTCTCTAGTAGGTTTGGTGACCTGACCTGAGTGCATGTTGACAAATAACTCATACCTAGTAGAGGCTATGCCAATAGTATTAATTACCTTGCTACTTTCACACTTGGATTTCATTCTAAGGTTAGCCTTAGAAGAGGATTCAGAAGAGGTAGAAGAGTAAGAAGGAGAGCAAGGGGCCTTATCCTTTGATTTCTTCTTCTTATCTTTTTCATGGTTAGGTAGAGGCTATTAAACACATTTAGCTTGTGGTTGGTCTCCAAGAGAGGAAAAATATAAGATAGAGGTTAGGCTTGTGCACCAAAATCTTAGGTGGTATAAGTGGTATCATTGTGCCCCCTCATTTGATGGTAATTGCAAAACTTGGTGGGGTCATAAATAAACACCTTCCATAATTTTTTTTAATTGATTTAAAATCCTTATTTTTAGTTAGATTATTTCTCAAAGCATTCACCTTGTGGTTTTTCTTCTAATCCTTTTTCTTAGGAGGATAATTAGTGACACCATCACTGGTCATGTTGCAATTATGATGACATGAAGAGGATGAATTTTAGGAATGTTAAAGATACATGCCTACACATACCTCAAATACTTCAACCTTCAGATACTCATTAAAAAATTCATCATATGAGGTGGGTTCATGCTTTAAAACCTCAAGGTAAACCTCCTGCCTCAATACTCGCATGAACATATCATAACACTAGTCATTAAAGAACCTTGTTCTGCATGTATGGATGACTGAATACCATATGCACACAAAATCAAAAGTTTGACTCACCCTTGGCCTACACCATGGAGGTGAGTGATTGGATGTTGAGGTTAAAGGGTCTGGAGATGTTGAAATATTGGAGGAAATCATTTAGAAGGAGCTAGAAACTATAGAGAGAATCTAGAGGTAGATTTTGAAACCAAACAAGAGCTTTAAATTATAGAGAATGAATGAAGAGATTCAACATCATGCCTTCATATTATTTTAAATAGATACACACCATCATTAATGTCATAATATGATCCATGGGACTGGAGTCCTTAGTCCCATTAAACTTGGGAAGTTTAAGGTTAGGAGTAGGAAGGGGAATAACATGTACCTAAGGGGCTATAAGATTCTGATGGAGATCCTCATAGGAACAATTGATAATGGGATGGTGATGAGATCCAAAAGGGGGATCATGATGGTAATGATGTTGCCTATTCCCATAGACATAATCATAACCATGATCATTGAGGGGATGATGTTGATGTGGTTCCTGATGGGGAAGACACTCATGGTGGAAATCATCTCTACCACAGGGTGGGGAATGACAATAATATAGGTAACATTACTCACAAGGATGATGGGAAGATATGGAATACTAATGAAAGTGGTCATGATGACCAAATTCACCATGGGGATGATCACATACCATCAAATGATGGTCTAATGATGGGTGTTGATACTCTTGATAGGATCTCACAGTTCTCTAGTTTGTAGGTGACAATCAAAATCAACATGCTCATCAAAAACTCTAAAGGAAGGGATAGAAGGATCGGAGGACTCCCCATGATGGGGATACCTCACTGAGTTAGAATACCTATGACCCTCAACATGGATATGAGGATGTTCTTACTGTAGAGTCTCTTACTGAGAGAGAGGCAGGGAACTCATGCAAGAACTAGTTGAGGCATCAAAACTAAGTGGGTCCTCCCTTGTGCTAAGCATGAGATATAATGAGAGGGGGGTGGATCAGTATATCATATACCTTTTAAATATTTTGCTTAATCAAATTCCTTTACTTTAACCACTTAGTCATACATTCAAGATATGCAATAAAACTAAAAGCAATAACATGCACCACATAAGAGAGAGAGACACTAGATTTTTATGTGGAAACCTAAAGTGGGGAAAACCATGGAGAACTATCTCAACTATGTAAATGAGCACCAACTCAAGTTTACAATGTTTTAAAGCACTAACTTTCAAGATCACCAACCCCTTTGATGAGCACCAACACAACAATGATTTGTGAGCACCCACCCACAGGACCACCAATCCCTCTTATGTAGAAAACATAACTATCTCTCAATGTTGCTTTCTCGACAAATGATAGAACGCTACTATATCTCTTTCTTTTCTCTTCTCTTTTCTATTCTCTCCTCTTGATCTTCTCATATAGATAAAATTATTATAAAATTGAATTAGAAACCATGTACTTTTCATATTACAAATGGCTTCCCAAGCCTCCTTTTATAGCTTTCTAAATGACCTTTGAATTTCACCCTTTGAGACCTTTCAATTCAAATGGAAAATGGTGCCAAAATTACATGACCCTTTGAATTATTTCATTTGAAAACTCACATGGTGACCCTTCATGGGGAAAATCATCCTTTTCCTCTTTTGTCTTTATATGGTGACTCTTCAAATTCCTCAAGGTTACCCTTTATGGGAAAATGTGCCCTTTCCCTCTTTTGTCTTTACTTGGTGACTCTTTGAATTCCTCATTGGCCCTCTTTTGTCTTTATGTAACCAAAACTATATCCATTAATATTTAAATAATATTAACATAGTTTAGCAAAGATATGAACATTAAAAACACCTTTATACATTAAATTATATGGGGCCTTTGTCACCAATATAGTTAGACCTTTGACATCAATGATAATATTTCCAACAAGCATGCCACCAAATCCTAGGGGAGAAGGATAAAATTCATTCACCTAAAGGCATATTTAAAAATCATTAATGATCACACTTATCTCATCAGGTCCCAATCACATAAAGGGATCCTCATCACGTTTAATTGGTGAATGAGATGTGGCATGAGGCTAAGACAAAACATCCTTTAATGAATGAAGCTCAGACTAGTGAAAAGGAGATCAAGTCTATTTGTTATAAATCTACCAATCTTGTTCCCTTTAGAATGAGAGAATGTCTACGCCACCATGCTAGCTCGAGGAGATTTCCTAGATCCTATGGTGTCTATGGAATTTCATTGTAGCTATGGCTTGCTTGTGAGTGAGCTCAAGGATGAAACCTTGAATCTGATAGGATTGATGTCCCAAGGGTGGGAGACTGGCCATAGATGTAATGAAGTAAGAGAAATATGAAATAAAATAAAAAGTCAAACCAATACATAACTAATAGGGATAATGACACAGAACCAAAGTAGAAGGAAATAACCAAGGTGAGAGCAAACACACAACTGAAAGTAAAGCCTAATAGTTAACATAGGGGATTTGGCTAAGAGATCTCTAAATGAGATAGAACTAGCATGATACCTTATTTGAGATCTCATTGGGTGTGATAGAATGTATCTCCAAGAATTTTAATGGAACTAATAGTGTTTGGTAGGGGGTACATAGGGTGCTAAAGCAAACCACTAAGAGGCTAGAAGGTTCAGGGATTCTATGGGCTACAAGAAATCTATAGTGGTTATCTAGTTTGTCAGCTTGCACCAAGCTATAAATAGACTTGTAAACCAAGTTGGGGCTATCATGATCAAGCACAAAAAAGATGTAGGTATCTCTAATGGATCCAACCACAATAAAATAAGTAGCTACGAATAGACTATTTATTGCACATAAATTACAAAAACAACAATACCAAGTAAAGAGAGATAACAAACAAAAAGTAAATCTAGAAGCTAAGGCAATTTCAAGCCAAATGAAAGACATTTTAAGAAATAATTACATTTTTGAGAAATTTTTAAAGAATATTCCTAGTCTAGGTTTGAGCTATCTTTCACTTTCAAAACTATTGATTTCTAATAGTACAATGTTCTAGTTTAGCAAAAGAGAGATTATTTGAGCAATTTGTATAAATCATTTTGAGTATGTAGATTCCTACTATGTAATGAAAATATTTCCAATGCAAGCATAAAAAGTAACTATAAATATTTCAAGAAATGAAGATATATTTTTACCATATATGAATGCATAAACTTTAGAAACTATTCTAAATAATGCACAAAATAACTAAATCACTAAAACAAATCAAACCCTAGTAAGTATACTACTAAAAATAAATAAAGAGTTTCACTTTGTAAAGTAAATTTACCTCATATCAAACTCAAGATAGATGTGAAAACTTTATACCAACTGATTGTCTAAGTTAGAAGGCAAGAGAGGAAGAAGATCAAGCTATGTGTAAGATAAGTCTAGACCAAGAGCCAAAAGATGTGGAAGAGATGAAAAAGAAGCTGAAAATTTATGGAAGAGCCAATGTAAGGAGTATAAGAGATAGTTGAAATGGATTCTTGATGGATTAAGGAGAATCCCACAAGCTTTAGGAACAATATAGAGAACAATGTGAATCACCAATAATAGCTATAGAGAAGTAGGGCATCCCTTGTCACAATGAAAGCTATTGTGCTAAGAATGAAGAGAGATTCAATAAGGCAACCAAGATTTGAGTGTGATGATTAAGTGGGAAGATTTGAGCAATAATTTAGGAGAAATTGAATGTAGAGGCTTAAATGAATGATAAAGAGGCATATATCTCAACCTGAATATGCCAAAAGACCAAAAACTAGCTATTTCTAGCCATTTGGGCCTAAATAGGACACTTTTACATGAATTCTACCTAGGACATGGATTTTTTTAAGGAAACATGTGGCCTAGGGCATGAGTTTACTCCCTAAGTTGTGGCCTGGGTCAAATAGGTGCTAAAGGTGGTTAACGAGTTCTCAAAAGGGCCCTAGGGGGTCCTTAGAGAACTTGTCTAACATGCAAAAGAGCTAAGATGGACTAGGGATGTGTAGGGGATGAGAATGCCATATGAGAAAGGTCTAAGAAAAATTTAAATGCATCCAAGTGGGATAACCAAGGTTGATACTCTGCATGTGAGTTGATGTGTAATCCTAGGAAGGAGTAGGGTCATAAGAAGTATAGTTACAAAAACCTAAATAAATATACATGGTATATGATGGATCCTTTGAATGGTCTCAATGCTTGGAAAATCCTTTGGGTAACATGTGATTATAATGATTTATATAGAAATGAATCTAGATTGGTCTTCTATAAGACCAATACTATATTTTGTGCTAATTGGCATTAGAAGACTCGGTAGGGTTTGAGTACAGAGTGAGTTTCCATAGTGGTGTTTGGAATGCATATTCCAAATAAGTCTCAACCTAGGACATGATTATTTTACAATATAAACTATGGAAATATATAGTGGCTTTCAAATTAATTAAAAATCTTGAGTTAGTCATTGAATGAGGCATGTTTATTTTCTTTACAATATTAAGAGGAATGGTGAAGCTCAACAAGGCAAGGCATACCATTGACACCCACTCTCAATGCTATTCAATTAATGAAATAATGAATGGTAATGTGTGTTCTCATATGGTCTTGGTGTTAAGAAATACATATACATTTTACACAATTATAAACACCTATGAAAATTCTAAAATTATAATAAACATTGTAAAGTGCCTTCATAGATCTTGATAGGGTCATGAGATCATTCAAATTGGTTTTTAGTAATATCAAAGTCCAATAGGATCTCTATAATCATAAAGTGTAATTTATTATGTTATCATTTGCTTCTAAAAACGCAATTGGAATAGATGTAGGTGTAAATAAGGGTTTGGATTATTTCTTAAACTGTTTGGAGAGGTTAAATGCCCATGATGGGAAATGAACCATATAAGAAATATGTAGGGACATCCCAAGAAGACCATGGTTCATTCATTTTGGCTATATAAGAAAAATGACATTAATTTGAAAGATTGAATTGGATTATATACATAATAGGACCAAAATGACATTATTTTGGTATTTTTTTTGGTTTAAGAGGTTTGAAGGTGACTGTGTGGCTACCAATTCATGGGTAAAACTTTTGTATAAGACTAGAGGTTTTTGTATTTTTTTCTTCCATGTATTTTATTATTGAATAATCCCAATAGTGGTAGTGTTTAAATTTTAATTCCATTTTTTATTTATGCAAATTGATCTCTATTTGAATGAATATCAATTGTTTAATGAAATGTTTGTGTGTGATGAGTGTGGTTATGAACCCCTATAACATGGGAGACTGCTGGTAGAATTTAATTAGTCTCCCACTCCTTGTGCTTAGGCCAAGTGGTATTAGAGTAATATAGTGTCCTTGAGGTTGTGTAAAATCATCATTATGGTTGTGGATTATGATAGAGAAGCCTACATAAAATTTCAAGTTATTTAGAGACTCAATTTGGATTCCATTTGAGGTTAATAAAGAGTAAAATATTGATTTTTAGTGAGAGATGGAACACAAGAGAAGGGAACATGAGATGGGTGAGTTGACAAAGATGTTGAAATTTTTCTAGGTAAGGCTAGACAGGATGGGAAAGACTACACAAGGTGATGAAGGTTCAACTGAATGTGATGCTGATGAGGAAGAGTTAATGGTGGGTTTTTTGTCCCTAAAATCATGGATAGATGTTTGGATAGATTCCAAGAAAGTGGAGGAAAAGAGGCTAGTATATGGAAGAGACAAGCTAAGGTGGTGGAGAGAAAAGGTAAACATATCAATAATATTTTTTTGTTTTATGGAAATGATAATCCAAACATCTCATGACTTGGATATTTGAGCTTGAATTTTATTTTTTGATTAAGAATATTGTTGATCCCATGTGTGTGAATGTTGTAAGCAAGCAGTTGAGTTGAGTTGAAACCACATTTTAAAAGTAAGTGAGGAGACAATCAAAAAGTAAGAAGAAGATTTATGAGTTGGAACATATGGTTTTCAAGATGTTGGGGTATTTTGTACACCCAAATTTTTAGTCAGGATGGTTGAGGAACCTTTGTGTGAAGAGGTTTGAGAGTGGATGTGAGAATCATATTTCTAAGATAGGAAATATATATGGGGCACTATCATGTGAGTAGCCAAAGACTAATTTAAGGACTATCAAGGAGGTGTTTAGGTACACCAAAGAGAAACAAGTTATTTTGAAAGGCAATAAGGATATGATTCTATATGTAGAGCCTAGTTCTAATTTTTAGAATAAAGGTGTGGAAATGAGTTGTGAGAAACCCATAGCTGATGAAATAATTGTGAAGGATGATATATAGAGGATATATTATTCACCAAAAGTTGAAGACCCATTGTATGATGATGGAAAATTGGTTGTGAAGACCCATGACTAGGAAAACATTTATTTGACCTTGGTTAAAGATAACAATGAACTTTCCAATTTTCATTTAGATGATAGTAGAGTTGAGGACAACCAAGGAATAACACATGTGATAGAGTTAAATTAAGATAACAACCATGTAGAGTTTCAAATAGAGGAAGAGAGCATCCAATAAGAGTTTCAAGTTTATTTGGAATAAAATTTGGATGTGGATGTTTTGTAAGCTAGTGCACACAAGGAGATGATAGTGAAGGTTCAACCATGAGAAGGATCCGAAATTAAAGGTATAAAGGAGGTGAAGGTAGCCTTAGAGGTGGCTGATATGGAGCTTTTGAGAGCTCATTATGAGATTGAAAATCATGAGAAGTAAGCTAGCATTGAAGAGGAGTTAGTAAACATGTCCTTGGGGCATGATGAATTGGTTGATGATTTGTTTGATGGAAATTTTATTTCCCATAATGTGTTTGTGTAATGTGTAGGTCCAACTATGGAAAAATTAGCTACAAAGAGGACTAAATATCGAGCGGTCTAGAAGGTTCATTGGTATGAGAGATAGAGTGACAAAATTGACCAAGAGATAGATAGGGAAACAATGATATAGGATCTATTTGGTAATGGAATTTCATTTTTAGAAGAGTTTATTCAAGCTAAGTTGAAGATAAGAGAGTGTGTGTTGAAGCATGGGAACAAGTTGGTTCTAAAGCAAACATATGTGTGAATGTTAAATTGTAATAGTTGGATGGATAAGTGTTGTAATTATAACAACTAAAAGTTTTTGGAGAAGGATTTGAGAGGCTAATTATTGTTGTGGATAAATATTAATGACATGTAAATTTTCAATTTTTAATAGTGATTTGTTTAGTGCGATGCTTTTATTGGAAATAAAGGCACTTTTGTATACCATTTGATGTTATTGTATGTTACACAATTATTTTTATTCCATAAAATGTTATTATATGTTACATGATGTTTTTGTAAGCATGCACTAATTTTCCAATACTATGTTACTTCTAGAAACCTATAATACTTTTATAATATCCCAAATGCTATTAATGATAACATAACCATAATCATAAATATATTAAAGTTGAGAAGAAAAAAAAATACTAAAATATGAAAACATTTCAATATTATTGAATGATACATATGACAATTTACTATATCATTGGTGTTTTAGAATTGGTATTTGCTTCAATGGCTACCTAGCAAGCTCATTTATCCTACCAAGGTGGAAATGGTAGAATCACCATTTGTTGATGTTGAGGAGGCCTTTGGGGAAAAAAGTGGGAGCCAAATGAGAAAACATTCATTCAACATATTGACTTAGACCACACTTTATATCAAAGGTGAGTATATCTAAATGACCTACGGCATTTTAGGTTGATGGTTGGAAATTTTTCATGCCTTTAGAAGACCCAACATTTTTCCTCTCAACACATATTCTGATAATGCAAGATTATAGTGTATACTATATTATATATTAGTATATAATATTAAATATACTAATATATAGTATAAAGTATTATAATATGACAAAAAAAATCAAGATATTTTTGAATTGGAAATAGCAAAGCAAATGGTGAGTGAATAGTGAAAAATAAAGAAGCAGCAATGAGTAGAGTCAAAATGGGGTATGGAGAGTGTGGAGAAATTGAAGAGTGGTAACCCATATTTGAGGTGACCAAGGATGAGGGGGATAATATTAATCATGTAGTGAGGAAAAACATTCGAGCCCTAGGCAAAGCCCTCTAAGGTGGAAGCATTGTGGTTTAGGAGGGGGAGTCTTCCCTCATTTTTTTAGAATCTTCCAATGCATATAATTTATTTCACACTTGTAGAAAATTTTGTAAATGAATATTCTTTTATCTATCTATAATTGACACTTATTCTCATCAAATAACAAGATCTTTATAATGTTTACAATTCTATGAGTAACATAACACTGAAGGATCATCTAGAATGCTTGTTGTGATTTCTCCATCTCATATTTACCTACCCAATTCTAGGGTTTTGATTGAGATTTATAATAAATAAGAGGTCCCTCTTCCTATTTAATTTGTGACATCATAGTATAACTCTCTAAGGATCTTCCAAAAATGGTTATTGATGATGAATGCCTTCAAGATTTGGAAACAGAGTTGGGAAACAGATCTTTAGTATTTTAGTTCTTGGGTAAGCAACCTCTTATTGATAAAATAATTATTTGGATGTAATATATTAATGTGAGTTTTATGCACACAAAATTAATATTAATTAGGTTGAATCTAATGTTGTAAGATAAGTGAAGATAATTTTACGCCAAGGCATGAGTTATAGGGTATTCAATTTTATTGATAACCTGATGGAAGAATAACACTAAGCAATGCCTTATTTGCCTTGGATAGTTTAGATGAATCGAGATTAAAATAAACCAAAACTCTATTTTAGGTGGATGGGTGGAGGTCTAACCTAAGGTGGATAGGACTCAAATAAACTTAAAAAATGAGGGAAGGGTAAGGCAAAAAAGAAAGTTTGTAACTTAAAGAGAGATGAAACTATTCTAGGTTGGACCTTGCATTATGGATTGGACAAATAGTTCAAAACTAATGTTTTTTTTAATTGTTATTTAACACACAAACACATTTAGGAGTCAAAGGGAAAGAATACAATAAACTTCAATGTTCATAATCAAAGGTTACTACCAATGTTAGATTACTATTACATGTCACAAAAGGATATTATGCTTAATTAACATAAAATAATTCAAATCTAATATTAAAAAATATTAATAATTGTATGAAAATAGAATCACTTATCAACAATACAAAGACTAAAATACTATAATGATAGAACTACTTCGATGAATCATAGGGTTTGGAAGAGAAAGAACATGAAGACCAACTTGTAGAATAATCCTCAGAATTTATTATTAATCTTAACATAAAAATTCTTCTCTCTTTGGGATAAAGATTTTACATGTACATATATTCTTGGTATGGGGATGCCTCATCTCTCAAGCAAAGTCTAAATTTACATAGTCTAAAAATAGATTGTCAAAATTCATGCATGCAGTGCATGTATTACAAGATGCATATAAATAATATTTTCTCCAATCAACTGATTAAATATAATACATGTATGTGATCAAAATAGAATTGAAACTAAAGTCTCAACTCAATATAAAGTATACAAATATAAATATATTTAATCATGGTGTTGATGTGGCAATGCTCAGAGGTGGGGCTTGCATGTTTGCTATGGTTTTTATAATTGAAGTTGTAATTAAAGTCATAACTAGAGGTGGTTGTGATGTAATTGATGTGCCTACCATAATAGTATCTTTTTTTATCACCTCCATATTTTGGTACAAAGCATGACTACCCTCAAAATTGATTTTGATTGTGTCATAATCAATAAATAACCTCTTGAATAAATTTGATAAGTTGGTCATCATTTTATCATGGATTATCATTGAGGATTTCAATGACACATTCAATGTGTCTATGTTCACAATTATATCTTTTAAAAAAGTTGTCAATCGCATAGTCTACTCATTATTTCTATAGATAATGCTTTCAATTTCTATCCTGAAAATATTTGCATTTACTTTAACTAAATTCTCAAAAATTGGCCTGGAGACCAATTACCCCAAAGGTGTATATATGCATATAATTATTATGTCCTTCAAAATTAACATTGCCCACTACTCATGTATTATCAATCATTTCACCAAGGTATACATTTCCTTATGCCATTTTAATAAGTTATCTCTTTTGGTGGAAATATGGATTTGATTTAATGTAATGTCGAAGCCTAATATCAAGTTTAAATGAACATATGCCTTATTTATAGTAGCTTACCTCAAGAAATTGAGTTTGGCATTCAATTTCTTCATATTTTCATGTTATTGAGTTAAAATTCTCCATTCTAGATGGGATTCAACTTTGAAAACTCTTATTGTATTAATGACATTATATAGTGTTTTATTTGCTCCTTGCACACTATCAAGAATATCTCAGGGAACTTGCATGACATGTCTCTCCTGAAGATTATATGTAGATTGATCTTTAATTCTAAACATTTGATTTATTACTAACACAACTAAGTCTACAAAGCTATGTGGGTATTCTTCATAGTCATCTAGATTTGTTGGATGAACCTTCCTTTTCTTGGTTAGGTAGAAAATCTCCTCCCATTATTTTAGTTTTGTGGGATCTCCTCCTCCTATTACACTTTTCCTCTTCACTTTGCTTAATGTATTTATTTGTCTATCAAAGTGAAATCCTACCCTTGGATTCTCTATAATAATTAGATACTTTATACACTTCTCTTATTCCATCAATTTATGTATCCATGTAGGTATGTTCACTATTATTTGTGCTTCAATATATATCATGGATGTATAAGTGAAAGGAGGTAATCACCCTAGTGGGAGAATTAATGTAACATTGGGGAATGTAGATGTAAAAGGTGTAGGAAATTAAGGAAATGAAGAGATAACCTTTCTCCATTTTATATCTTTATTTTTTGGAGGCATGCCCATAATATATTTTATTTTGTTCAAGGTCATGTATATAGTGACTTTAAGAGACTCTGATTGTTTAGCCTTAGAAATAGGCATAATTATTTGTGTAGATGACCAAAAAGGTGTAGAATGTGTAGCAAGGATGGAGGTAGAGACTAGATCCTCAAAATAAAATATTATATTTGAATTAGAGGCCTGAAAGTTAGGAGTACTAAATAATAAATTGTAGACACTCCTTTTTGGCCACTTTGTCTAAATAAACACTGGAGCGACTTATTGCAAACAATACAAATTAATCCAAACTTTATTTGGAACATTATTCCATCATTTCATGGATTTTATTCTTAGTAAAGGCATTAAATTTATCATTATTTAAGAATACATTATTTTGCCTTTGTCTCACAATGCATTCTCAAATAGGGGCAAACTGTATACACTTCTTTTTGGCCACTTTTGTGTCTAAATGGAAACTGGAGTGACTTCTTTCAAACAATACAAGTTAAACCTAGAAATAGATAAAATGATCTAATTCATTAGTGCACATCATATGCATCTTATAAACTACGTCAATGTATCCCTAACTAGGGTAATAAACTATACACAATAATTTTCTTCCTCTAATTCATCTCTGATCAAGTTGTGACCTAGAGAATTGATCTTTTTGACCATGTGTGAGGGATAGCTTGTCAAAATTAAAAAATAACAATTAACTTGATCATGATTGCTTAATTCATTAAATCTTATTAAATGTATAGGTGAAAATCCCATGGTTAATTAATTATTGAAATTATATTTTTATAAATTCATAAATCTAGATTGATGACATCAACATGACATCACACAAATATCTAAAATGATGTCACCATAATGATATCATCTTTTGTGCATTGTAAATAAATCATAAAATATCAGACAAATATCTATATTTTTGAGCTATACCTATTAATTGAAAATATTAATGGCTTGTCCCCTCCCAAACCTATCCATGGTTAAACTAAACCTAATCACACTTGGGTTAGAGTTAGTTTGGAAGGCTATAAATATAAGACTTCAACCATTATTCAACAAGATTTCTTTGTGTAAATTTATTATGATAAAATAACTTCATAAAATATTATTTGGTGTAATGTTATGATGCAAAAATACCTTTAAATACCATCTTTGTAGTGTTATAATGCTCAATTGTTGAGAGAGAGCCAAGCCTTGCCAAAGTAAAAGCCCAACATTATCGAGGTGATAAGGGGAGATGATGCAAGGAGCACCATTACCAAATATTATTTGATCACATAAATGAGCACATCCATCTATGGCCAACATATAACTCTTACTCTCAAGGAAGGTAATGAATGGTTGTTTTATCTTCTATTGATAGTTATTTTCATTGTTCTCTTACTCTTTGAGTGTCTAGGCTAGAAGTGTTAATTTTTTTAGTGTGTTTTTGTTTGATTTTAATCATACTAACATGATACTAATCTCCCCTCTTACATTATTATTGATCATATAATGGCATGCCCAGTGGGTACGACACCCCACAAAGCTCTTTTAGCTATTTCTTAGGATGTTTTACTAACTATTTTATGCCAAAATTTCAATTTAATCACCAAAAAGGTGAAGAATATTGAATTCTTGGATGAGCCAAAGGGACTGATGATCACTTCAAAAAATCATAGTCAATCACTAGAGTTGAAATCAATATGAGGAATTGGCTAAAATTTTTGTGTCAAAAACATAGTCAAACTGTAAACTAGAAATGTAGTAAAAATCAAGTTTTCTTGCTTTTCTTGGAGCCTAACAACCTGTCTACTACCTATTTAAAATTCTTCTTGTAGGTTAGTTAGAAGTTTAGAGTTAATTTTTTTTTTCCATAATTTTTATATCAAAACATGTTTTTTTTGGTATGGTTGCATAATCAACAACATTCACAACATAATCAATGTCAATTAATAGAATCAGTAATGATCATAACAAAATTAGTGTCGATCAAAAGAATCAACCACAATCCTTGTGGATCATTAATGATTCCTCTATGTTTTTATTTTTAATAAAATTGAGAGTTAAAATTTGTGATTTTATTGAGCTAACTTGCAGGAATATAATATTGTCTCAAACACAAATTAATCCACTAATTTGTTTGTAAGAAATTAAGCAAATAAAGAAGAAATTTAGGTGGTTTTTAATCAAACTTTCATTTTATAAAGTCAAAATTTTACAAATGTTAAAAATTATTCACATTTGGTTAAGGTGTTTAAAATTCACTTAAATAATTTGTCATTTTTACATTTTACAAGCTTTTACGAGTGTAAACATGGCCAAAGGGCCAAAACAATTTCAAACACATTTTAATTTGGTGTTAGTAAAAAGAACTTACATATTTAGGTAGATATCCTAAGAGATTTTTTTATTCTTGTTAGTTCTTTATCTAGTTTAAATTGCTTAGATTATTTGATTTTGGCAAACACAAAATTTAACATGTATGCTCTCCTTCATCCCCTTCAAGGAACTTGTGTGATTAAGAACACTTAGTTTATTTCCATTTTTTATAAAATTTGTGTTAAAAAGAATGTCATGTATGGTCTCCCCAAGCTCCGAGTGACTTAAGTGATTCAAAAGTGACCTCTAAAGTCTTTTCATTTTTTTCATTTATCTATTTTATGTACTTGGCTTGTGGGTGGGAGTTCATTTCCTCCCCATGAGTTCTTTAGGGGTACATTGACCTAGGGCTTCATCTCCCAACATCATACTAACCCCACTCCATGGTAGGGTATACAAATTATCCAAACCATTGGATGGGATAGTGGTAAGTAGTAATCTTGACCATCCCAATAGGTACCAGGCCATGCAGTAGCTAGAAATCAAACTCCACTTAGGAGTACATGACTGGAGTCTCTATGCAAAGGAACAGACCATTGTATAGTAAGCTAAGAGGTTTGGATTCACTTGATGTGTTTATACCCTTGTTTTAACCACACCTAGGACCATCTAGTACGTGAAAAACTTATAGATTTTAGTCAAATCCCACTTACCGCATAATTTCATACCAAATATCAAGTGCTCCTCACTCTAATTTTGTGTCGCATACCAATGTTTGAGAGATATAGGGGTGTAAAAACTCTACCTACCCTTGTACTTTGATTTTTGGTTTAACACTTAATTTCTCATAAGAATTGATATATCGATGGAAGTTTTAGCTAAAGCTATGCACACTTGTGTTAATTATAGGGAATATGATGAGCCATTTGTGACACATATTTTATTATTTGATTTACATGTGTGTCTTTTGACTAAAACTATTTGTTTGTATTATCTCATCAAAACAAGTCCAAAAAAATCATGTGTTTTCACCTCTTTAGCCTAAGAGGTGTTATTTTGTCCATTTGATACCACACTTTACTCTAAAATTTTTATTCCAAAACATTTTTGTGTGTGTGTCACTTGTTTAAATGGGGCATCATTACATTGATCATTTCATCCCAAGTATTTACCTTAGAATTTTGAGTGAAAAACCATTTTCATACCTTTCTATTGAGGTAACATCATTACATTGCTTGTATTATTTCAAAATAGTACCTTGTTTGAAAACTTGTATGAATTTGGTCTATAACTAGTATCATTATGCCATCTATTTGGGTCTAAGATGTTATCTATTTGAAGAATCCAAGTCTTTTAAACCAATTTTTAAATTTGTCTTGCAAAGTTCATATTCAAAATTGATTAGTTTACACCTATGTTACTTAATTTTGTCATAGGTGTTTACTTGTTACCTTTGAATTGTGCAACTTGGAATAACTCCTTGGTTGCTTTAAATACTCATTTGCCTAGATCTAGGAAGTGGTCTATTTATATGTGACTCAAGTAAATTTATTAAATTAAACTAAGGTTAAAACTCTCTTTTCAAGTACAACCTTAAGTATGAATAGTTTACATTAGAGTCTTGCTTATCACCTGGGCTTGAATGCTTTACTCACCGCTTTTATTTTTGCTTACTTGAGATTGATTTTCCTAATTAGTTTTAGGCATGTGCCTAGAGTGAATGTCTTATACCAATGTGAAGTTTATTTTAGAATCCATATGCATAGATTCAGTCAAAGTGTTTCAAACTATTTGCCTTAGATGATAGATTAATTACAAGTTTTTAACTCGACCTAGTTTGTTTTAAAGTATAACTTTGTGCCTTCTTACCAAAGACCTAGAATTTGCCTTTCAATTTTCAAACATAGTTTTTTTTAAAGTATATCTTTGTTCCTTGTTTCCAAATACCTAACATTTACATTAGTTTTTAGATTTCATTCATGCTTTTTGAGTCTAGATTTTTTCCTTGTTTCCAAAGACCTAACACTATTTTTCATTTTATACTAGATTAGATTTTATTCAAAACACTTTGCCAAAACCAAGATTCAAAATTACCTTTCATTTGACCATTTATGTGCAAGATGTTAGACCTTGGAGATATTTAAGACCAAGTTTACCATTGATGATTATTGAGAAGAGCTCCATTATAGGCTAAGTTTAAACCATTTGAAGCAATAGATCAAGTACCTATTCCTAGACTAATGCTTCTTTCAAACCTATTCCTAGACCCAAACCATTTTAACAAACCAAGATTTCCCTCTTTGGGCTAATTACCAAACTTAGACATGCTGATTATCATATGTAAAGATTGCCCTTATTTAAGCCAATTAAAGTGCCAAGTTTACCTTTGAATGATAATGGTATCTGATCTCCTAATTATGCCAATAATCCTCCTTTGGCCTATGCTAGAAACTAATCTCCATAATGCCCATTTATTACCATCCCAGGCCCTCTTCTTTTGGACTGTGTTAGCAACTAAGCTTCACAACACCCAAGGATTACCATTTTAAGCCCTCATCCTTTATATTTCATTAACAACCAAGATTATCAGTGGCCATTCATTACCATTTCAATCCCTCCTCCTTTGGCCTACATCAACAACCAAGCTTCACAACATCCATTCATTACCATTCTAGGCCCTCTTTCTTTGGATTGTGCCAATAACCAAGATTCATAACACTCATTATTTACCATTCTAGGACCACATCCCTTGGCATATATTAGAAACCAAAATTTACTATGCCCATTCATTATGATTCCAGGCCCTTCAAAATTTGATAGCTCATTATCCCAATAAGGTTGCACAATTACGACTAGATGGATCATAATTACTAACCTAGACCCACAACCATCCTTTATTAATCCCATATTAAATGAAATTATTTACAAAGGGCTCATTATTAAACAATAGGTCATTATTCATCTATTTATAACCTTCCCCCACTTTATAAAATTCAATATGTTTATTGAGCCACAACAAAGACATTCATTACCTCTCCAAGAGCCATTATTTAAAGACCAAAATGTGTTCAAAACTAATATTTTGCAATTAATTATAATCCAAGGCAAAGACAACCAACCAATCCATGATGTTTTTTTTGAAACACCTATTTGTGATGAGTTAATTTATGTTGAATCACCCTTTGACCATTGCCCTATTTTTAAGGAGCCTCACTTTGATGAGCCAGTCTCTATGGAGTTTCATGTTGACCCTTTCCCTTTGGTTGAGGAGTCTCACTTTGACAAGCTAGTATTTTTTGAGTCACCCCCTAATGATATAACCACATTTGGGAAAATCATTATTTTGACCATTACCCTATTTTTAAAGAAGCTTTCTTTGATGATCTAGTCTCTGTGGAGTTGTAGGTTGACCATTTTCATTTTATTGAGAAGCCTCACTTTGACAAGCCAGTCTATGTGGAGTCCTTATTAGCTAAGCATATTTTTTAAGATCCCATTATTCAACTCCATTGAATTACTCATATAATACAAATAATTCAACATATTATCTTTTCTATGATACCAAATGAATAATCAACATTAAATTTAGGTTCTATTCTTGAACCAATATTAGATTTAACGTCAGAGGTAGAATCAAAATCAATCTAAAAATTGAATTCAAAGTCCCTTGAGTTAGAATTAGCTTTAGAATTAGATTACATTCATGGTTGTTACAAAATTGGTTACACATGCCTTATAGATCAATTTGAATACATTTGTGATCCTTCCATAGTTTTTGAGGATGATTACTTTAGCATCAACATTGGTTCTCCTAGTATATTTTATGAGGATTATGCTACCTCTTCGCATTCCATTACCATTCCATTTTACATTAACACAAACCAAAATAACCATTATATTGGCATTCCACCTCCCACAAGTGTCAATTGGGACCATCAAAATCACACCTTGTTAAATTTCATCCATGGCAACATATCAATTTTAGAATATCATGGGGACCAAGACAATATTTATGTAGAAGAAGAATAATATCCTAGTGAAACCTTTTTAGAGGCATTAGGGGGAAATCAAAGTCCAAAATAAACATCTTATATTGAAACCTTTTTTGAGGAGATAAAAGATATTGAAATTCAAAAGTCAATGCTCTTTAGTGAAACCTTCTTGAAGGCACTTTGGGATAATTAAGATAATTTTATTGGTGAAAAATTTTTCAAGGTGATGATCATTGAGCATAATAGTTATTCAATGCTTGATGAATACATTATCAAAGATAACATCAATACAAATTCTAATCTACAATATAACAAGATGGAAGCATCTCTAAGGACCAAAAAACATAAAAATATGGTGGTCCCATCAAGAGTATATGTAGAAGTCTTCAACCTTACCACAACCAAAATTATGTCTAATCCCTAATCAACAACATTGTGTGTGTTTAAAAATCCCAATATCCATTTATTTACCAACCATTAAACGTTATATTATGATCCATCTCTTCATTACTAAACCAAAACTTTTATCCATTATTTAGCCATATTTACCATCCCTAACTACACTTTCCTTTCCAAAGGTTAAGAAGACATCTTGTCTCAAAGTTTGGAGGAAACATAATCAACAACTAATGAATATAAAAAAAACATTATTAAAGTCCAAATCAACAACAATTTCTTGATAGAGTAGCTATTTAAAAGGGGTGTAGGCTAACAATTTACATAATTGACTATTATTGTTATATCATATGTTGATTAGACATGCATCTCCACATAAACAAGAATAAAATAATCATTTGGTAGTAACTTGCCTTACCTTGCCATTTACCTTATCTTTCCATTTTAACTTTCCTTTTCCATTTTCTATTCACCTTACCATTATTTCATACCTTTATATGTGTCTTGTCTTGCCTTTTACCTCACATTAAAAAAATTTCATACCTTGCCATATATTTTTAACTACAATGGCTTGAGGCCTATTTGGGATATGTAGGAAGCACTCAATTTACATTAAGGTCATATCGGTCACCCCTTTTCCAACACTCTCACCATTTTATGAGTTAACCCATTTTATGTCTCATAATTATCCATTGAGTTGAGCTACCTAGAAAAACCCAAAAACATGGTTATAGGCCAAACCATTCAAATTGTATCCATGTCACTCAAGACGTGTATCTCCTAGTCAATTGGTAAACCTAAAGTGTTCTCATGGTGATCATCATGACCATTTACATTTTCCTAGTTTATTTTTTAATAGTGTTTCATCCCATTTGTAGGAGAATTAAATTCAACCTGAAGATTATGTTGGACCTTGTGTTCATGGGACTATGTAGACAATGCCAAATTTCCTAGTGCATTTGGAGTCAACTTAGTGATTCTTGGTGATTGATTTCATTCACCATTTTATTATAGGTTTGTCTCATGCTATTATTATTTTATGAATAATTTAAGCCATGCTCTCATTTTTTTTTGAGTTAGAACATTCTATGTCTCATAATTATCCATCAAGTTGAGATAGGATATTCCAGAAACATATAGAACATGTAAAAATCCTAAAAATTAGAAAATCAGCTTACAATCTTCTAAAGAGCTATAAAGCCTCAAAATCTAAAAACATTTGTCCTATCTAAACCTAGTCAATAATTTTTAATCCACCCTACTAGGGAAAATACATTATTGGTTCCAATCCATTCCATTACCATTGGGTGTGTGACCTTCCCTTTGCATGTATCCTTAGGGGCACTATCTAAATCAAACTTTTGGGCCAAACTCACAACTTTCACCCTCTTGGGGAAACACAAAAGAATGCCATTATATTGCATATCACCTTTAGTGGAGGAACCATCTATTTATAATTCCATTAATCCTTAACACATAGGTATTGACTTGGTTGATAATAGGATGCTTTCTATTTCTTTTGCTTTCAAGCTTTTTGTGTGTTTATTTGCTTAGTTGTTTGTTTGTCTATTTGTTTGCTTTCATTATTGTGCCTTGACTTAGTGTATATGCATTTATTGGGTGATTCCTTATGAATTATAATTTAGACCATCCATATTCATATGTCAAAATTTTCATCATGGTTTTTATTATTGGTGCATCATTTTTAATTATTTATTAGATCGAGAGTTGGTCTTTATGCACATTATGGCTAAGTCATCATGGTGTTTTACATTATGGTGTATACCATTACATTATATAGTAAAAATTAGTTTTGTGGATATTATAAGCAATAGTGTCATAGAAATAACTTATTTTTCACCTTGGAAAATACTCCCACCCTTTGTGATCAAATAAACCTATTGACCATTTTGGTTTGGTTGTATCAATGCTAATAAGGATGAGCCTCTCTACATTTGTAGGTACAACTGAATAATTCACATCAATCAATTTTTATTATTATATTATATTACTCATTCTATTTTCTCCCATTTTTGGGTGAACTAAATTTTCTCGAAGTCTATGTGGACTGTGAAGGCAACACTTGGATACATGATGTATCTCAGGTCAGCTCAACCACACCTTATTTCTTTTAATCATCTTTTTAGTTACTATAAACATCCTTATGTGCCTATTTATTTATGTATTATTTAGTCATTATAGCATCCCACATATTTTTATGCCCACCCATCTTGAATCTATGTGATTGGTTATATCCTTGATTTATGCTTGCCAATCTACCCTATTGGGGCACAACCTATTTATCACAATCAAATATTCCCTATCGGGGAAAAATATTTTTTTAATCCAAGTCTTCTTAGTGATTATAAATACCTCTGGGTAATTCACTATTTTGATCCATCTACCTTGATGGGGCACATACCTATGCCATTGATTATAATTGCCTTTGGGCAAATCAATGTTCAACCTTCGTTACTAATTATAAATGCGTTTGGGTAATTCAATACTTGTAAATCAATGAATACAAGAATTTTATTGATTATATTAATCTTACCCATGGGTTGATTTCACTCTTATTTTTATTTCTTTTTGAGGGACTGTCCATCAATCATACATGTTGGCCATTCCCTTGAGGAGGCATCATAGGCTTCCCAAACTTTTTTTGGAGCATTATTCCATCATTGCATGGATTTTTATTCTTATCTAAGGCATTAAATTTATCATTATTTTAGAATACATTATTGTGATTTTGTCTCACAATGCCTTCTCAAACATTGGAAAAATTGTAAACACTCCTTTTTGGCCACTTCTATATCTAAATGGGCACCGGAGTGACTTCTTGAAAATAATTCAAGTTAAGCTAAACTTTTTTTGGAGCCTTATTCCATCATCACATGGATTTTTATTCTTAACTAAGGTATTAAATTTATCATTATTTGAGAAGACATTATTGGCCCTATGTCTTGTAACACCTTCTTAAATAGGGGAAATTATAGAAACTCCTTTTTAGCCACTTCTATGCCTAAACGAAAACTAGACCAACTTATTGTAAATAATGCAAGTTTCTCCTAAAAATCACTAAAATGATCTGATTCATCATTGCACATCACAAGCATCTTCTAAACTATGTAAGTATATCCTTAACTAAGGCAATACACTATACACACTCATCATCTTCCTTTAATTCATCTCCAGTCAAGTTGTGACCAAATAAATTGACCTTTTCAACCATGTGTGAGGAAAAACTTATCAAAATTTAAAAATGGAAATCAACTTGATCAAGATTTATTAATTAGTTAAACCCAATTAAATGCATAGGTGAAAATCCCATGGATAATTAATTATTGATTTTTTTTTTAAATTCATAAATCCATATTGATAACATCATCATGACATCACACAAATATCTAAAATGATGTCACCATCATGACATCATCTATTGTGAGTTATCAAGTAATCACAAAATTTCAAATAAATATCTAGAATTATGAGCCATGCCTATTAATCAAAAATATTAATAGCTTGTCCCCTCCCAAACCTAAGCATGGTTAAACTAAACCTAATCAAACTTGGGTTAGATTTAGTTTAGAAGGCTATAAGTATAAGTCTTGACCCATTGTTCAACAAGATTTCACTATGTAAGGTTATTATGCTAAAATACCTTCAAAAAAGCTCTTTTGGTGTAATGCTATGATGCAAAAATACCTTCAAAAACCCTCTTTATAGTGTTATAATTATCATTTATTGAGAGAGATCTAAGCTAAGATAAAGCCAAATCCCAACATTTCCAAGGTGATAAGGGGAGATGATACAAGGAAACCCATTGCCAAAGATTCTTTGATCACATGACTAAGCACATCCATCCATGGCCAACATACAAATCTTGATCTCAGGGAAGGTAAATAATGTTTTTTTTATCTTCTATTGATAGTTATTTATATTGTTGTATTGCTCCTTGAATGTCTAGGATAGAGTTGTAGTTTTATTAGTGTGTTTTTATTTGATTTTAATCATACTAAAATGATACTAATCTCCCCTATTATATTCTTATTGATAACATAAATATGTTACATGAGTCTAAAGGAAAATTTTCATATACTCTATGATTGACATATAGTTAGTATTATTAGCCACAATACTAGTAGTAGAATCTCCAATTACTTGTTCTTGTGTTATGACTTGAATGACTAGCATTGAGAGGCTATAAGACCATACTTTGAGAGGACTAGGTGAATAAAAAATAAAAGAATTCAAAGAATGAATTACATCTATAGTACTATCTATACAAATCATAATAGGAACAACTATGGAATTAAGAATTTGTGCACTTACACCAATTAGTACGACACTATATTTAATAATAATAATGGTGGGAATAGTTGTTATTGTAGCTTATGTAATGCCTACCCTTTATTTCCTAGAATCTTCTATCTTAAGTCCATCTGGTAGACTTATATTAACCTCAACATAAACACTAACTATAACCTAGGTCTCTTTTGGACTATCTTCCCTTGTAGGCTCTGAAGTAGAGACTAACTTAGAAGCTTATACATTCTCTATTTGTTACACTACCATCTAAGGTGGAGATCCTAGAGATGTGGTTGATGATATAAGTTCTAAATTTAGAATTTATTTTTAGACTCTACTTCTTCCTCAATTTCATTTTCTTCTTATTTATCATCTTCCTCTAGAAATTATGTATCACCTAAATAATATTTCATTTGTTTAACTTATTCCCCTGATTCATACATTTTAGTTCCCCCTGACTTAGTTTCCTCCTCTTCTTCCTCCTTAATATCTTGTATTTGGACTGGCTCTGATTTCTACTCTTCTTATTTTGATTCCTTATAAAGGAGGCCTCCTTTGACAAAAAAATATTCATTAGGTATTTCTTCTTGTTATACAACTAGGGTAGAGACAGGGGGATTTATAAGCTTTCTTTTATGTGCCATTAGTATTGGCCTAGAAGAAATAGGGATTGCCCCATGAAGTAGGTGAAATGGGAGGTGAAGGGGTTATAGTATTATCAAGTGGAGTTATGGGAGGTGTGGATGGTTTCCCAATATATTGAGGCAATACCATTTATGGTGATGCAATATCAACTGATGACAAAGGAATTGAAGATAATGGCAGCAATATTGAAACATTAGGAATATATAGAAAAGAGGTAAGTATTACTTGTGTCACTGTGGTAAGTGCAAAAAAATATAGCTAAAAAAATTCTCCCATTGCTATGATTTGAAATTTGGAATCTTCTATGTCCTCTACATGTTGAAAAATAATAGGAATAGTAAGAGTGGGAAGATTCATGGGGATACTAGATATGTCTTGTGGGGTTTCTCCTCCAAATGTTTTTGCTTCTTCTTCTACCTATGTTCTCTCTTTTTCTTATTATTAAGGAGGGGGGCCATGAACTGGTATTCAGGTTCATTGCTCCTTATCAATCCTATTGGAATACTCTTTTGTAATAGTAATATCATATTATATCCTTTCAACCACAATCATAGACATGCCTACCCTTCACATTCTTATGTATACTTAATTATCATACTTTGAATTCAAAAATACAAAATCATGTGGATACCATTAGTGTCTATAATGGAGTTTCACCTTCTTTTCATATTTATTTAGGTGCTTCCTGATAGTCTTTTTAGGGTCTCAATACTTGAATGGTGCCTTATCAAACCCATAATTCATTCTAATTTTTCCAACATGAATAAAATACTCCCACTTGGTATACTAAATATGTCTAATACTAAGAGGATTTAGATGTAAATCTCCCTATTTATTTTCCCTAAGCTAGACATCAATACTGTTAGCCAATTATGCCACAATTTTTCTCAACAACTTTGTTTGAAACAAGATGTGGTAGATACAAAGGTTGTGTTGTAGTTAAATTATGATTATGGTACATTTATGGTAAAACCAATAATCACCCATTTCCCTAATGGTTTTCTTAATGTAGTCTAATAATCTAGGCACATTTTTCTCATAAATGGACCCATTCACCATAAGATAGAATGTTTTTTTGATTCTTTTCATTTGTTTCCTAAATATATATATGTGAAGAATATTGAATTCATCACAAAACCTATTTTTTGGTTACTCTATAGATGGTTCCCAAGGTTCTGCCCAAGAGGGATGCACTATGGTAGTTATTGTTAGGGTGTGGAGCTAAAATCTTCAACTATTTGCAGACATGAAGAAGAGGTTGCTGAAGAACTAGAAGAACCAACATTGGCAGCATGATCGATGTCGGTCAGATGTAGTGCAAAAGGCAATCGGCGATGGCAGCTAGTCAGCCGATGTCGACAAAACCAAGCAAGTAGGGACTGGCATCGGTCGCCTGTGTATTCCAGAACTGCTGTTGACGAACAGTCAGTTAAGTAAAGTGAGTGTTTGCATGTCAAATGACTAATTATAGTCATGAGCTATGTGTCTAATTATTGTAGTTAGATTTCTATTTTTGTACACATGGGATCCTATTTAAAGACCCATAAGGCATGTATTGTAATTACCAAGAAGGCAAGTAAAAGCATTGAAGCAAGCAAGGTCAAGGAGATCTACAGGTGTAAGGTCAAGGAGATCGACTGAAGCATTCAAGGAGGGATAATAACTCAGGCTATAGAGTTGTTGTGTTGAGCAAGAGAGAGAGGGAAGAAGGTCTTGAGGTGTGGTAAGCCTTTGAGGTGGAGGAAGAAGTGGCATCTTCCTTATTGTATTTTCTTCTAGTAATATCTAATATAAGAGTGTGTATTGTCTCTCAAATTCTTTGCTATCTCAAGTTTCTAGTTACTTTATCATTCTAGTATAATTTTGTGTTTAATTGCTTATAAGAAAGTAATCAATTGTGCTTTTGTTGGATAAGGGGTCACCTAACAGTTGGTATCAAAGCTACGGTTTGCAGGGAGCATGTTATTATTTTTTGATTATAGGTCATTCACAGGGTTTTGTGATTGAGTGGGAGTTCATCAATGGCAGAAGAAAGTAAGCTAAGAATGGAGAAGTTTAATGGCAAGAATTATCAACATTGGAGGATGTAGATTGAGGATTATCTGTATCAGAAGGATCTGTACTTATCGTTGGGTGGGGTTGCATGCAAGCCCACAGATATGAAGGATGAAGAATAGAGTGTTCTTGATCAGAAGGCTCTCGGTTCCATAAGGTTGAGCATTGCATCATCTGTGATTTCTAGCTTATCACAGTGTAAGACAATGGAAGAGTTGATAAAGTCCTTGGTGAATTTATACGAAAAGCCCTCGGCTTCTAATAAGGTATATCTTATGAAGCAACTATTTACTTTGCAAATGCAGGAAGGTGGATCGATACATACTCATCTCAGTGATTTCCATGGTTTGGTAAACCAGTTAGCTTTAGTCAATATTGTTTTTGATGATGAGGTAAAGGCTCTCTTGATTTTATGTTCTTTGCCTGAAAGTTGGGATAGTTTGGTTATGGTAGTAAGTAATTTTGCATTTGCTTCTAAAATATTAAAATTTGATGATGTTGTGAGTGTGATCTTGAATGAAGAAATATGCAGGAGAAGCACAGGTGAATCATCAGGGAATGCTCTAAGTGCAAAAAGCAGGGGAAGGCAAAGGGAGAAGATTGAGTAAGGGAAATCAAGGTCAGGAAGGAGATCCGAGTCCAAACGTGTTCCCTGCTGGTTTTGTGGAAAGAAAGGACAGAAAAAGGAGTGTTGGTTGAGAGATAAAGAGAATCAACATGCAGGTATTGAAGAAGCAAAGGATGCAAATATTGTGGTACAAGATGCTCTCATACTTTCTTTAGATAGTCAGGTAGGATCATGGATTTTAGATTCTAGTTCATCTTTTCATGCATCCCCAAATAGAGATTTGTTCCATGAGTATGAACAGGGAGACTTTGGAGTGCTTTATTTAGGGGATGGTACGCCTTGTCAGATAGTTGGCAAAGGGAAAGTGCAACTGAGATTGCATATTGACAACACATGGGTGTTGAAGGAGGTCATGCATGTTCCAATTCTGAAGCAGAGTTTGATTTCTGTTGGAAGGTTGGGTGACGAGGGATGCATAATAACCCTCACAACAGACTCTTGGAAGGTTACCAAGGGTGCACTTGTTCTAGCAAGAGGTAAGAAAGTAGATACTCTTTATTTGTCTACTTGTATTGCTGATTCTACTTCTGGTTTATCTACTTTAGCTGTAGATTCGAAGATGTGGCTTAATAGGCCTGGTCACATGAATAAGAAGGGAATGGACATTCTTGATTCAAAAGGTATGTGTTTAGATTCAGAAAGCATAGATAGAGTTCATTGTAGAAAAAGGAAATTTGATGCTTTTGACAAGAATAAAGAAGCCTTGGTGTTTATGAAGGAGATGAAGGACAGAGATCAGTCACAGGGGCTGAATAAATCTAAGCAGGGTAGTATGGATAGAGGTTTGATCCAAGATGAGCTCATGGACGAAAATTTCATCACTTACAAAAAAACATAGGTACCGACACCAGTGCTCCCATGGCACCAATGTTGGCCAGACAAAAACTGACATCGGTCATGTGTAGATCAACAGGGTTAGTAGGTTAGGCAGGGGAAGTCTGACGTCTGTCAGCAGGACTGACGTCGACAGGGGTGATGCTGGCATTGGCCAGGGAAACGATGTTGGCAATCAGGGTCAGTGTAGGGAACCAACATCGGTTGGGAGTAGACTGGGAGATGGTTGAGATCGGTCATTGGAATGGATGATGGGTGGAAAGCAAGCTGTCAAGGAGTCTCAAACACCCATATAGAGGTCAAAAATGGTAAGTGAACCTCATATTCATTGTTCACCTTCTTTATATTGCTTACTGATAGTCAATAACTAGGAAGATGGAAGAAGTAATGTAGGTAGAATCTAGAAACAGTGGGAGCTTGGCATGGATGAGGAGTGTGAGTTCTTGGAAAAGAACCAAACAGGTATTCATTGGTAGAGTTGTCAGCTGGAAGAAAGCACTGGATAGAGGGATGGATTCCCATATTAGAGAAGAGAATGGATGGACACGTGAGATAGAAGGCTAGGGCACATAGTCTTGAGTAGGCTATAGAACAATGGAGGTTTGACCATTATATTTTATCTTTACTAGATTGGATAATTTTAGCTACATTATCCTGTTACTGTATTGTGTTACTTGTTGCAGGGTTTCATATACAGGGAGTTTTCTGAGCTAAGGGTAGAGTTGGTTCAGAAGTATGTCATGAAGAATTTGGGAGCAACAAAATTCTTGTGGCATAAGTGACAGGTATAACATCACAGGTTTGCGTGGTGGTTGGTCTTCAAGAGTGACTTTGAAGAGGGATACAGAGCCAAAGGAACAAAATAGATGGTGTACAGGTATAGTAGCAGCTATTTATCTCCAAGTGGGAGATTGTTAGGGTGTGGAGCTAAAAGCTTCAACTGTTTGTAGACACGAAGAAGAGGTTGCTAAAGAACCAAAAGAATCAGCATCAGTAGCATGACCGATGTTAGTTAGATGCAGTGCAGAAGGCAACTGGCAATGGCAGCTAGTCGGCCGACGTCAGCAGAACTAGGCAAGCAAAGATCGGTGTCGATCGCCTGTGTATTCCAGAACTGCTATTGACGAATAGTCAGTTAAGTGAAGCGAGTGTTTGCATGTCAAATGACTAACTATAGTCATGAGCTATGTGTCTAATTATTGTAGTTAGATTTCTATTTTTGTACACATGGGATCCTATTTAAAGACCCATAAGGCATGCATTGTAATTACCAAGAAGGCAAGTAAAAGCATTGAAGCAAGCAAGGTCAAGGAGATCTACAAGTGTAAGGTCAAGGAGATCCACTAAAGCATTCAAGGAGGGATAATAACTCAGGCTATAGAGTTGTTGTGTTGAGCAAGAGAGAGAGGGAAGAAGGTCTTGAGGTGTGGCAAGCCTTTGAGGTGGAGGAAGAAGTGGCATGTTCCTTATTGTATTTTCTTCTAGTAATATCTAATACAAGAGTGTGTATTGTCTCTCAAATTCTTTGCTGTCTCAAGTTTCTAGTTACTTTATCATTCTATCATAATTCTGTGTTTAATTGCTTATAAGAAAGTAATCAATTGTGCTTTCGTTGGATAAGGGGTCACCTAACAGTTATGGCATCAACCAAGTATGACATCAAATAAAAATTATCATCTAGAAATTTTTGAGGGTTGTTGATTTGGTGTATAGAATTGTTGTTAATGACTTTTCCAAGGGTAATAATTTTGATATAATCTAGAATAATATCTAATAATGGAATCCATATCTCATTAAAATAGGAAATATAGGGGAAACCATATAATCAATTTAACAAGCCCATAGTAAATCTTACCCTCAACCTAAAATGAGCTATGGGAATGGATGAAATTATTCCCTTAATTAGAAAATTATTTGGGTTTATGACCCATTCCTTCAATTTATCCTTGACTAAATGTGTAAATAACTAGGAATCTACCATTTTCTAGCCATAAGTCTATTCTATAATAGGGATCCTATAGTATCAGTTGAATGCATTTCCCTTGATATATGCCATAGGAGTATTTTTGTGTTTAAAATGTAGTATTTTATAATAAAATTTTTCATTTGAAAATAAATTATAAAGTAAGTCTATGAAGGCCATTACCTCTAGTTTTATCATTGTGTTGTTTATGCCCACTATATTGATTGCTAAGAGGTCATCCCTCAATAATTATGTGAAAATCTATAGCTAGTATACTATTATATATGGCTCTACAACATCAACTTATATCCATATGGATGGATAATTCTTGTATTGATGCTCTTATGCAGCTAAATCAAATATTGTATCCATACACTCTATGGATCCAGTAATGGAATATGTAGAGGGAGGAGTGAGAGATGAGGAATCCATTTATGCTTGGTAAATATATAGAAGAATACTACAAGTTTTTTATAAAACCTAGGCCTTTTAGTCACTTGAACACTCAAATTCACAATTCCCACTTTAGACAATCTGAGAGCAATGAAATTCAGTTATGCTTCAAAAACTAAATATGTACCTTAAATTTTGTTGGCACTAAAACTTGAATGCATTGAGTTTACAATTCATGTGAATTAATTATAGATAATATATTCTACTTAATTATCTAACCATTCCTCTTTTGATTTTAAAGTTAATTTTGCATTATTAGCTTTAGCATGTCTTATTACCATGTGGCATCTTTTCACTCCCTTATGATGATTAGTCACTTTAATATGATAGGTGTCTCCTTTTAACTCTTTCACAACTTGATCTCATGTTTTATTTTATATTATGATTTGATCAGGGACACATGGATCCTTTTTGCTTACTTGTTGGGCCTTGGGATGCTTCTTTTATTCTTCACTTTTTAGGTTGTGGGTCAATAGGATTGTGACACATGGAGCCATCTTGCTTGTCCACTAGGTCTTTCTCTTTGAATATATACTATGCTTTGAGTGGATCCAAGTTAGTGAGATTATGCTACATAGAGTGATCTTGGCTACTCAAGAGTGTTTTATATTTGAGCCTTTGTACCTTCTAGTGATCACCCTATGTTAATGATATAATGACACATGGATGATTATTGATGAAATGTGGATAGCGCAAATGGTTCATTGTGGAAGGATCATAATGAAACATGGTGGGCTCTAAGTGATCCACTAGACTTAGAACTCTAACTATATATATTTTTTTGATAAGTCATAAATGAGCAAGATAGTGACACTTGTCGATATCTTATTGATGTAGAGTACTTAAATTGTATATCTTTAACTTTTTTTGATTCTCCAAGTTAGTGATACTGAGACACATGGATATACATTGATGATTTAGGAGACTTGGATACTTTGAAAACTTTGCTAAATATTATCAGTCATATGTTGACAAGAGGTTGTTGTGTGGACAATTCTCTACTGTTCAAGGGTAGAAAATGTGGAAGCTTATATTGTTAGATATGGAAGCCATGGATAAACATGATGTTGAAAAATATCTTGATCTTGTAATGTCAGGGTTAGCCTACATAAATACAAAAGTTAGAACACTAGGACACAAATCTCATTAGCCTCGTTAGTTAAATAATTCATAACCTGATTTATATAAGCATTCAAAATGGAAAGAAAAATCAAAGGTTATAAATAAAGTCATTTAAAAAGACCACACTTTGAATTTATTTTCACTTAAGAATTTGAAATACAATATTTAGAATCAATATAACCTTAATACATCAGTGGGAAAAGTCAATGTTGAATTTCTAAGGACCATAAGACTAAATTAAAATTCCCTAATAATACTGGGTCCCTATTTTGAAATTTTCACATGGGGGGTGTTGGTTAAAAAAAATGGCAATTTAGTAGGGAAATACTCTTGAGTATTTAAGAACCCAGAATCTTTGGTTAGCACACATGATAAGATTTCAACTTTTATAGGAAAATAATAAATAAATTAGGTAACTGAAAGAGACTTCACCTTCCCCATAGAATACACTAACCCTTTTCAATTCTTGGATCTATGTATGAACATGTGAGATTCATTTACCCTTGGCATCTAAGTTTTATCAAATTCATAAATATGATATTTAGGTTTTTATTTTATTTTACTTAATAATGATAAGGGAATCATGGGAATTACTCTGTTACCAACCAAGAATCTATAACCCCAATAAAGATACCTCTAATTCCATGCCAAGCATTACTCTATTTCTAGCTAGGTGTTCATAGCCCTAATAGAGATTAATTGGATCACCCTTATTCCAAAGGTTTGCATGATTTTATCTTTTGATATTTTTTATAAAACATAGATGAAATAAGGTTGGGAACCACCATTTACTGGTGTTTATATAAGAAAACTTATTTTGTCAATAAGTCCTTGTCAAAATATATTTATTTTAGTGTTTATTTTCTCTCAACCAAGTTTTATTATATAAAAGTGTTGTTGAAATTTTAAATTGAAAAGCCTTCTAAAATTTGCATGAGTATATTGGAGAAAATTCCAAAGACCTAATGAATTTATTTAGTTCATAAAATATACTAATTTCAAACATACACATACTATTATAGTAGTTTTTCATTTTTCCTTTTAATTTAATCAACTTACGAAAAACTTAATGAAATACAGGGTTTATAATGAATACCTAGAGATATGAAGATGGTTGTGCACCGCTTGAATATATCAAATAATGAAACTTATTTTTGGATTGGAAGAATAACCTATACATAAGTAAATAACTTGGACAAAAATAGATTAATAGATAGATGGGTGAGTTGTCTGGTTAGGAACCAGTCCTGATAAGTTGTGAATTTCGTCAAGTGGATGTCAGCCCATTATTTTCATAATTAAGTGGATAAATAACACTTGAAATTATAAAATATAAATATGCAATAAAAATAATGATTATGATTTAATATTTATTTAATCTTTCAATGAAAGCAAAGTATTCATCCTAATAAGCCATAATAATATTCACATCCTCTTATATAACATTAAGTTGGTCAAATGTGGATTTAATTGAGGGAGAGTAAATAATGGCACAAAGTGATAAATCAAAGGCTATGCCACTCTAATCACTGAAAAAGAGTTGGGAACTATAGGTAGATCAATGATATTAATGATGTCATGCACAATTCTAGATAGAGTCATCTACATAACAAGGCTATGTTTAAAAGGATAGAAAAATCAAAATGATTTAAAGAAAAGGGTCTAAGATTAAAGACTCAAGTTTCAAAATACCAAGTACAATGGATTGATGTCAATATTGGAGGATAGTTGCCAATTTTGTAGAATCGGTGCCAATTTAGAATGAATAAACATTATTTCTATTCAAAATTGCACTTAATTACAAATTGAGACTTAAAAGATGATAGATGATAATAAAAGGACACTAAAGGATATAGGTTATATTATAAGGGATGGATAAGAAGATAAAATCATAGAAACTAGTTAGAAATGTAGTAAATAATACAAGTACTTACCTTGAACCTAGATATAAATAGAATGAAGTATTTCCCACAAATACAAATAGTCCTTTAGGATCATGATGATGGATGTGGATTGTCTAAAGCAAAATTTTGGTAGAGTGGTGTTAAGAATTATTTAATTCTCCCAAAAATCTTAGCAGTGTTTTGAGGTTTAGTGCTTCTAGTTCTTGAGCCAAAGGGTTGGATAGGTATAAATGGATCGATGATGATTTAGAGAATTGGCATCGATTGAGGGAAAATTTGCAATGATTCACCTAATTTGGCAATTGAAGGTTTTATTTGTGTTGGTTTATTATAACCATGAGTAAATTTGGGTTTTTGATCATGAGGTTGTTTAGGATGGGATTATACATGGGTAAGGTGGTTAAAAGGTTAGGATTCCCTAGGTTGTGAATAAATTTAGGTGGTTAGGGAGGTAAAACGGTAATTTGTAAAAAAGAATTATTGAAAGGCTAATGGTAAATAATTAAACTTTAGGATAGGGATATTTAGGATATTAAAACAGTAATAAGGGCCTAAGACACCTAATAAATCATAATGGTATGGTAAATTATAATGTCTACATTTACCCCTTTTGTAGAGTGGCATGGATTATGTGCCATGAGATTAAAACTGAGAGAAGTCAAATACGCTAGGTTTGTATGAGGTATCCCTCTTTAAACTAGGATTTGATATGGGATGAGGAGAGTGTGACAGGTTTGAAAAAAATAGAATGGTGGATGGGATGGGTAGATAACATATCAAATTTAATAGCGAGGATACTTATAAAGTATATGTTTTGCATTGACAAGATTTATGGTAATATAGGTAGAGATGCCCCGAGGTAAAGCCTACAATAAAATACCATAACTATGAATAAGTGGGCTTAAACAAAAGAAAAGCAAGAGAATAAGTGATAAGGTTTGGCTGACTGAAGCATTTGGTGTGATATATGATGTGTGTACTAATTATAGAAAACTGTTCTCAAGAGAAAATGCACTCTTGGGACCCACTAAGGGGAGATAACAAAAATAATACATGCCTTATGTAGGTTGTGGGACCAATAGGGGGTCTAAATCCACAAACATGAAAATGGTATAAGAGAAATAATAGGGTAGGTATGGCAAGGTACCAGGATGAGACTGTGGAGTAAGACTAGATGCATGTAAATTATAAGTAATGAAAAATAAGAAAATTAACATTGATCCAGAATGAATCAGTAGTGATCCACCAATTCGATGCCAATCCAAAATAGATTGATATCAATCTAAAGTCAGGTATATAAATGAATCTAACATGAAAATGGTTAATTTTTTATTGTGTGAAATGAAATGATGAGTGAGAATTCAAATGATTATTATGACACAAGGTAATATAGAGGCTAGTAATTATAGTTTGAGATAATCACAATGATCCTAGGATGAGTAAGCCTCATTATTTTAGTATTTGTGATTTTTTTTTTGAGTTATTTGATTTTTAGGATTAGGGTAGTACAATAGGAATAAGAGAGTATGGTGCAATAGAATCAATAATTCACTAGAAATTGACATCATTTCAACTAAAATGGTGCCAATCTAGATGAAATGGCACTGATCTATAATGGATCAATGTTGATTCATTAAATAAAGTGAAAGGCTAGATTATAATACCTAAGGTTAGACTACATAGAGTTTTAGGAAAGTTAAGGCTCATAAGGGATTATGGTAATAGGAATGAACACTACTGTAGATGTAGGATTGAGTACCACCTCTGATAAAGCAATTATGGGACTAGTTCAATGATGATGAATGGGTATACCTGGAGGCCATAGGCCTAGGAGGAGTATGATACTATTAGTGTATTCACTAAGATGTAAGCATATTGGTCACATTACTAGAGCAATAAGATGTGATGACTAAGATATTCTGGCTACTTACAAGGGAGATGACCATCATGAAGGAGGACATATACATGATACTATGACTTCTAGTATAGGGAATGATGATAGTACCTATGGCTAAGTAAGGATGTGCAACACCACTAACATGATTATATGGTGGGGATGCTATCAATATTACTTTTGTTACTGGTGGTTTTATGTTCAAGCCTATATCTGAGGTCGATGCAAAGGGGAGGGGTGTTTTTACTATGATGCTATTGGTGATCTTTTGTTATGTACTCCTACACTCAATAGGGGTAGGTTCCCATGGAGCCTTATAGGCATGGTTGATGGTATGCTAGAGCACAAGATAATATTTCCTTGGGTATCAACACTACTATAATAGGTCTGTAGGGAGATGTGAGGGTGGAGGACCTAGAAGAGGTATGGGTTATATATGATTATAGTTATATAGTACATGATGTATGAGCACATAAAGGTGGTGCATATCATTGGTACCCTATAGATACAATAGTATGAGACTGATTATAGTGTGGCCTTACTATGATGGAAGGTAGATTTAGTTTACAGTTTCACATATGGTGTTATGCATGACCTAGAGTACTATCAAGGGTCCTTAAGGGGTTACGAGATGGAGATTTTATTTGGAGACCCTATCTCATATTTCTTACATGGAATAGATTAGAGGAGGATCTCTTAGATATTTAGAAAGAGAGATGGGTTACAAGATGGAGGATGGAGTACATGGAGTACTTACATTTTGGGCATGTGAAGAGATAGTTTGGGTTAGTGTAGGACATACCATGGGCCCCATGCACATATAAATGGGATGAGACATAATCTACACTCTTAGAGCCATACACCATAGAAGTCATTATAGGGGCCAAGGAGGAGGAGGAAACATGGTTAGAAGTGGAAGATGTAGGGTGTACTACAACATTTCTAGTGTGGTGGGCAAGATAGTTAGCCACAAGATAGGAGAGGGTGGTGTGACCTCGATAAGAGGGAATAGATGAGGAGATGGGGAATGTGGAGGAATATGGAGGAGGAGAGGAAGAGATGAGAGATGAGGTGGATAGGGAGAGGATGGGGGAGATGAGGAGGTAGAGGAGGAGGAGATAGATATTATAGAGATCATCATATAATGGGATACACTAAGGCCCACTATATTAACTTACAAGGACAACTGGCCATAATGCAGGGGGCTCTCACCATGATGTATATTGAGTAAGACACCATATAAATGATATAAGATATATTATGGGTGGATTTTAACT